>JAQMYI010000013.1:13568703-13597252 GCA_030014275.1 Clariallabes melas | reverse complement strand
TATATATATATATATATATATATATATAGCACTGGTTATCGCTGCAGCATGACTCTGACTACTGACGTTTTAAAAGGTTTTAATCCCACAAGCCGAGTATAAAGTCATGTATAAAGGCGTTATTGCTTACAGGGTGTAAAACCACATTCGTTACGTTTGTATTGCCGGTTTGGACATTAATATGACATTTATTTATTTATGTAACCTGGAAATAGGTTTCACTGCACTCATTTTTTTTCGGAACGCACGCGTATACACACACGTGACTAATTTCGGCCAATTGCAAAGCAGAGCTTCCTACCAGGTGACGTGGTTTGGTTGCAGAGCGGCTAAATAGCCGTCTCGAAGCAAGACGGGGCGGGGAGGCGAGTCAGCCATTTTAACGGCACAGAGAGGCAATCTGGTCTCCGGTGGTTTTACATTGATAGCAAAAAAAAAGCCGCAGTTTTTCTAAACACAGCATTTATTAATCCGGAAGATCATGCAATCATCTAGTGCACTTTTACTGTCTATAAAATATTCCTATATAACTATAAACAACAGCTTCGCCTGTAACGTTGTATCTCTCTCTCTCGAACTATTCAGAAGAGGTAGTGGTACTGCGGCAGTTTGTTAAATGCAGATTATGAGGCGTTGCACCATCACCCTTTCTCTCTCTCTCTCTCTCTCTCTCTTGAACTGTTCACTAATTTAAATCTGCAAACTTACTGTTTTCTGTTCCCCGTGTGCGCCAGGGGAAGCGGCTCATACTCAGGTAGACAGCGTCGTCTTCTGCAGCTTTGTCAAACCGTCCACAGAGCTGCCTTCATACAAAAAAAAAAAAGAAAAAACGTTCCCAAATGCGGTCCACTTTACGACCAACTGTGCAGTATTATCAATGTTTCAATGTAAGCTCAAAAACACATATGCACGTGACATTACAGCGCAACAACCGGGCTACGACTAGCGTTGGTTTGTAATTAAATAGATCCGAATAAAACGCCCATTTTTAATAAAAACACAGCGCTCCAATTGAGACTCGCCTCTGATTGGTCTACCAAGACTCGACGTGACGTCACTTCTCCGAGTAGCCAATCGGGTCTGAGCGTGTGGGGAAAAAAAAAATACCGGGTCCGTTTTGCGCGCTTAGTGCTCTAATGTGAAGGTGCTGATTGTTATTCTTCCCGTTTTTCCGGCTTCAACAGTACGTCTGTTTTAGGTTGTGGGGGGACACTGTTATGCTCCCTATTCCTGTTTTTTTACCGAGTTACTGGGGAGCCGTGTAACACTTACTGAGAGCCCTGTTTATGCTTCCTGGGAGCCATGTTATGCTTCCTAGTCATGGCATGCTTCTAGAAAGTGCAGCGAGACCTTTTATACTCCCTGTTATGATTCCTGAAAGCCTGAAATGCTTTTTGACGGTCCTATGAACCATGGTAAAACTAATATGCTTAATATGCTACATAGCTTTATTTTCGACGCTTTAAACATCCACATTTTAAGCAAAGCACCTAGAAAAAGCCAACCTTCCCTCGCAACTCCAAACCAGAGAGAGACCTGGCCTGGACATCCAAGGGATCCAAGCTCCCCAATCTGGACATAGTTTATGCTAGCTACCTACACAAGAGAGCTAGCAACATTATTAAGGACTCAACCCATCCAGGTCCACCTCACTGTTTGTCCCCCTCTAATTAGGCAAAAGATACAGGACAAACGCTAACAGACTGAGGAACAACGTCCATTACACCCCTGTCCCCTCGTATACGCTCACACACCCTGTACAAACAACCATAGCTGCTAGAGACTGAAGACCGCTAATCAACCTGTCTAACCACCCCCTTTTCTTTTCCACCTCAAACCCTTGGGGTGAATTAGAGAGGAGACTGCGAGACAGGCCTTCTCGTCCAACATCAGTTTATGACCTCACAAATGCACTTCTGGAAGAATGGTTCAAAATTCCCATAGCTGCCAACATCATATTTAACCCTATGGTTTAAGACTCAAGTTCATACGCATGTGCAATATAGTGGCGATATAGTGTACCACAAACATAATAAAGTGGCATCTAAGGTCATCCCACAGCACAGCAAACATGTCAATATGGGACTTTCTGAGTTAAATAAATATTTGCTCATGTTGTTGGTCTTTCAGCTGCTCCCGGAAAGGGGCCACCACAGCAGACCATCCAGTCCACACATACAAGCTTGCCACAGGTTTACACCCGATGACCTTCCGGATGCAACCCTCTCGTTTTATCCAGGCTTGGGGTCGGCACTGGGTCCAGGGGCTGTATAATTTCGCCATTATACACCAACTCTTCATAAAGAAAAAAAGAAGATTGCAGCAAGCAAGTCCTGCTGATACAATACCGGCAACAACCCCCTTGGGTCCCCCTTTGTCTCTTCCTTTTTTATTGGGGATACTGATCAATTCTGTCCACAAGAGGATGTGGTCATTTTTGGTAGTACTTTGTAGTCTTAATCTTGTCTCCGACCTTCACACAGGCCTAAATGGGGTTATAAATATTCCACATTATGGTACATATCTCACCAGTAATTTTGATTAATTATCTGTCATTTTGTTTTCAAGTTCCTTGCAGAATTATCACAGAATATAGCGATAATATATATGAAATGAACACTTCAGACTTAGCCACTGACGCGCCACTGACACAGATTTAATTTAGTCCTTAGGTATCAAAATTTGGTACGAATAAACAAAGTGCTTTTCGATACTCAGTTGTATCGGAGCAGCGCAGGTAGGACTGTTTAGGGACAAAGTTAAAGAGACCCGATTAAGATGGTTTGGACATGTAATGAGGTGGGATGAGGGGTGAATCACAAGGAGAATGTTAGAGATGGAGCTGCCAGGCAGAAGGAGAAGAAGAAGGCCCAAGAGGAGGTTTATGGATATGGTAAGGGAGGACATGCAGGAGGTTGGAGTAAAAAAGGAAGATGTGGTAGACAGAGTTATATGGAGACAAATTGTCCACTGGGGAGACCCCTAACAGGAGCAGTCAAAAGAAAAAGAAGAAGAAGAAATATCGCAGCAATTTGGTCTGTGCCATAAAAGTATCAAAGTTCGGTACCCAGCCCTAACCACTGCTTACCCCTTAGGAGAGTAATATGTTATTAACCTTACACTGTTAAATATTGTTTAAAACCTGTTAGAGTTTTCTCACATTGTATGAACTTTCATAAGCCTCTATCACTTACCTCCTTTTGTTCTACGACGTATTTCTTTCAAACAACCCCAACATTGTTGTGTTTTCTAATTCCGAATATGGTAATACTTGGTAATACCTATGGCTCACAATATGTTAATATGCTTCCTATCATCTGTCTGTCTCTAGGTCTCCATATGATTTTATCTTTTTGTTCTCCCTGGAACATGTTAATGACTTTTGTTCTTTTGATATAACAAAGGGCATCTGTCTAAAGGCTTAACTATGCTCTCTTTGCTTATCTCTTTTGCTCATCAGACACCGCCATCATGTACGCTGTGGGTACTGTATGCTGTGCTAGGTATCTCTCCCAGCTGGTGAACTGATGCTGTTTGTACATGAATATACAGCACACACAGTGTGATACTCAAAATGATGAAGTCTGTAGTTCTGTAGGTAAAGTCTGTACATGAAGTGATACAACCCCAAGCAAGATTAGTGTTAGATTCAGGACAGAAGATTTTCCTTTTATGATCCTTCTATTTTACACACTTTAAATATATCTAACTTTGTACTTTAGAATCTTTTTGCAAGTTAAAATACCAAATCTGATGAGTCCAGATTTACTGTATTCCATTATGATGGTCATGTGAGGTTAAGAAGCACATGAAGTGATGCACCCGTCATGTATCGTACCTACAGTACAGTACAAACCTCTGGAGGCCTGCTATGAGATGGGGTTGCTTCATTTGGCCAGGTGTAGGGTCAGAAACGTTATGTGGCAATAAAATGAAGTAAATTGAGTACCTGAACATACTCAATGACCAGGTTATTCCATGAAAGGTATATCCCAGGAAGCCAATGCAAAGATTTATAAGGTTTAAATTGTAATAGTGGTTCTGGGAGCATGAGGAATCATTTTCACCCATCAATTGGGGACCAGAGAGTCCTGACCGTTAGATATTAAAAAGTCATCGGGAAGTGCTCGAGAAGATAAGATCTTGGCCAAATATTTGCAGGTCTGGATGGAAATACATTATGTGATGTTGCATAATGTTGTTAATATAATGCCATGGGGAATGCACAAAGTAATTAAAGCTAAGGTGGTCCAACAAACAGCTTGCGCGGTGTAGATGAATATTAGCATTTTTTAAATTTAAAGCCAGGACTTTATGTACTGTTTATACCTCTTGCTATCTGCCTCTTATTAATGTAATGTTATCATCTTACATAGACAAACTGCCTCTAATGTGTGTATAATTATCAAAATGTATTAGCTCACTGCATCCTTCTTCTAGTCATCACGTATACTACCATATGTTAAAAAAGACCAAGTGAATTTTTTTTAACCTTGAAAATTAAACAGGTCCAGCATGCTACCTAGCAAGTTGAAGCCTTTTTATGACCCCCCCCCCCCCATTCACTATTAAACATAGCCGTGAGTTTATTTATTTATTTCACAAAATGTTTAAATCATAAAAAAAAAATGTTCGACTACATTTCTACCTCGAACCTTCCAGGATTTAATAATGCGTTTTACAGTAGTTAACCCAATAGTTTAATAGTTCCATCAGTCTCCTTAGTTGTTTTCTTTGCTTGATGCAGAACAATAATTTGACCCTTTTGAAATCTTTACCATGATCACACAAGGTATGTCTTCTCACATGGTAGTTTAACAAATGTGATGCAACTCACTGCATCAATTAGGATTAAATAAATTGTTTCCAGCTGAACCATATTAATCACTGCAGTAATTATCCTATGGAAGGTTCTTACCTATTCGCTTAGTTAAATCAATGTGGTAGCATTTTTTAACCTGGAATTGTATTTATGCACATGCTTACTTATTTTAAGTTGAATTTCAAATATGTGTTAAAAAAAAAAAAAAAAAAAAAAAATTCAGGAAGTAGAACAAACATAAGACAAATGTGCAATTATTGTCTTTTTATTTAATGGGTATTATATGTAGAGAACATAAAACAAGTGGCAAATTTGAGCCACATAACAACCAAAACTACACCAGCAGCCTGAACTAGTGTATTTCTAGTGTATTGGATTACACCTTCAAGGGTTTGGAGCTGAAAAAAAAAAAAAACACTAAGAGGCAAGCAAAACTGTTCAGAAATAAGTAGTTAAAATTACAGAATAAATAAAATGAATCAAAATGTACTATGCTAAATAACTGCACAAAGTTACCAAAGTTACGAGTCTTTTGTATGAATGGGAGGTAAAACCCAGTAAAAGCATTTCCTCCTCAAACATTAGCTTTGGTAAGTTATTAAAATTGATTTCCATATAGACTAAGACTATAATTACCTAGCATTGCCCCAAAGTACATTATAAGAATTCTATACATCAATATGATATATTGGTTGAGAAAAAAAAGTAGTAGGTGGGCATTAACATGTAAAGCCCAGCTTATATACAATAACTATCCTTTAATATGTAATAAGTGTTATTTACATTAAGTAACAAAAGTAAGAAAAAACTTTAAACCAGCTCTTGCTTGCTTGACATATGAAAGACAATATTAGAGGGCAGAATATTAACAATTACAAATTTGTGCATTGTGTAAGAGTATATTTCTCTTTTCCAAAGTGCAATTTTTTTTTTTTTGGTAGAGTAAAAAAAAATATATCCACTTTTTTTTTGTATAGAAGTAAAAATGTTTTTGTCAAGCATCCTTTTACAAACAAGTCTTAGAACTGGAGACTAAAATGAATGAACACTTGAATGAGAATAGTGTTTGCTATCGCCGATTTACGCACACGGCGGAAAGAGATATTGGTTCTTCTGATCGATCACTGAAACAGTCTGCAGCAACATTGTTCACGGAGTACTCATTAAATCCTATGCAATACTGTTCGTTTTATATATAGATGTGAACATCGTACAACATAAAATACTTGCGAAAGAGTTTGGAATCGGAAATTACTGTATAGTTTGAAACAAACTATAAAAAAAAATAATATAGGGCTTTTAAATACACAAAGATATTTAAAAATATAAACAGAAAAAAAAAAAAAAAACTATTTGGATATTTATATGAAAGCCCACCCATGACATACATAGTGTAGTACTGTTAATCATGCTAACTGTATGGAAAATAACAAAATGAAAAAACAAAACATCATTATAATATGTATTGATATTGTGTCTCTTGTGTATAATCTGGCATTTTGATGCCTTCTTGTTTTATAGATCAGTTCATCTATCTGCTATTGTAGTCTCACTACCAGAAAAACCTCATTTCTTTCCCAGGCAGTCATTATATTTTCAAGTATCGTTGTTAAATAGCTTATAACATTATAAATTCATTGGATTAGCTAAAAAAAAAAAAAAGCTACCTGAACGTGTATTAGTCCTATGTGCTGCTGCGCTCCTGCGGTGTTGGAGTGAGTGTCCTCTTCGCTGATCTGAGAGCAAGTGGACTGTTACAGTATCATAATTAAGATCAGGGCTGTGTGGGAGGTTCATACACCACTCATACAGTCTAATATACTTAGATATTTTCCACCCATAAACCTTTTTTTTTTTTTTTACATGCTCATTATGTCCATGAATTGAGGCTTTTGAACGTTTATGGAGTCCTTTAATTACATAGCATCCTCGATGTTCTTCCAGATATCCTGCTACAGCTGCAGTGGGCTGGGGTGGCCTTGTTTCCGGTCGCCTTGGCCGAGCTGCTCCTGGAGTTGGCGCACCACTCGCTCCAGATTCTGCCGAGCTTCATGTTCTCGTAGCAGTTCCTCTCGTAGCTGTTCTCGATCCGCCTCGGCTTGCTGCAGTTTTACCTGGAGCTCCTCGATCTGGAAAGTATAACAAGCCGATGGAGAGATGGAGCTAAATTAGAACTGTTTTTATTAAGCCGCATATAAACCGTTTCAAATAATCAGGTTCACAGTCTTACCTGGTTACGGTACTTGGCTCGCAGCTGGCTTGGTTCACACCCTTTGCCGCACATGTGCTTCTGCCGCTCGTGCTCCAGCTCCCTTTTCAGTCTTTCACACGACTCGCTGGCATCATGTACCCTTCGATCACATTCTGTGCGCAAACGATCGAGCTTCTTTCGCAGGTTATGCTTGGCCTCGACAGCCTCCCACAGCCGGCCCTTCTTACTTACTCGTAAAAACTCCAGCTCCTAGATCGGAAAAAATGAAAAGCCTCAGAAATTCCACACGGCATTTACTATACACAATATCACACCAAACTTACATATTGTCAAATGTACAGTATGGTCTTATATATGTATATAAGATATGTAAGATAAGTAAACAGTAGAAATAATTTTTGAAATAAGTAAAAAAAATATATATTAAGTGCATATACCCACGTTAAATTTATACACAATATCAAAATGTATCAATATTATATTATTAAGTTGTCTGTAACTGTTTGATGCGAAAGCAAACCAAAAACAAATGTTTGGGAAAGAATTTTCATTATATCACTTCCAACCCAGCGCATTTGAATAAGTAAGGCACGAAAAATGTAAAGTTCAATTGCCCGGACAGCTGAAAACATTAAAATAAATGATTAAAATAGCGTACACGCACGCACGCACACACACCCAAACACACACACACACACACACACGAGAGTGAATAAAAAATTATCTGCACTCCGATTATATTAAAACTTCTGTTAGCCGAACTCTCCTCTCTGATTCACTCCCTAATTTAGTTATATCAAGTTCCTCCCCGTCACTAGGGGGCTCCCACATCAAGGCTACTACTACCAGTCGGGAGGGCTGAAGACTCTCACGTGTTTCCTCCGAAAGCCAACCGCATCTTTTTGAACTGCTCGCTCACGCACCGTTGGGGGCGGCGTAACACACTCGGAGGACAGCGCTATCCGCTCCTTCTGCTTGCATGAGCTCACAGATGCCCCTGATTGGCTGTAGAGCCGTGATTAATGTAGGAGCACGAAGAACCTCTCATCCCTCTCCTCTGAGAGAGCTCGGCCAATCAGCTCTCTCTAGACCTCCGACTGCGAAAGGTTACAGCATCACCCGGGAATCGAACTCGCGATCTCCGGATGATAGGACGAGCACTTTACCACTGCGCCACTTTGGCTTAATGATTAGCATTATCATCATGCAGCTCCAGGTTCCGGGTTCGATTACTCTGTCAGGGTCTGTGTGCATGGAGTTTGCTCCTTTCTGCTTGCGCTTGGTTGGTGGGTTTCCTCCTGGTACTCCGGTTTCCTCCCGCTGATTAGACTAATCGGCGTCCCCAAATTTCCCGTAGTGTGTGAGTGTGTGTATACGGCTCCAGGCCCCCCACGACTCTGTATACAGGATAAAGAGGTATAGACGATGAGTGGGTGAGTGAGTTCAACATGCTTGGACATTTTTGTAACTCTGGTCACTTCTGTGTTGGATGCTGTAGCAGGCAGTCTTGCTGAAGCATCTGTGCTTCTCAGATAAAGCCTTCCCCGTTTAGAAAGCGGTGTATACACAGCTGTATCTTATTTTGCCGTTAAGCTTCTTTATTTTTCCTGGGTGAGCAAAAAAAAGAAAGTGTTTCACACAGTTACGAGTCATGGCATGGCATGGTGCGCAGTTTTAAAACATGATGTTTTCTTCCCACAACCCTCAGGACTCACGTAGATTTGTCGTCGGCTAAACACTATACGCGTTTCATGATCTCAGCGGCGTCGTAGCGCATCTAAGTACACAAACGTGCGCAGTCCCCGAAGTCACCGTGAGAGCGTTTCTCGTCAGGACGGCGGGCGCGCTGCAAAATGAACCATCTTTCTCCGACTAGCTTTTTCTTCTCAGAGGGACGAGTCTGAGCACACAGTCATCCACAGGGGAGACACACACTCTGCTTGGCAGGAGCCTGTGAGGCTCGTTGGGACACGAGGCTGTTCGACAGACCCCTGCTGGATCGGTTCGGGTTCCAACTACGCACACACACACACAAACGTGCGGGGACAGACGTACCATCAGTCTGCTTACAAGCTCCCATGTGTTCGGACCTCGTAGAAAACAAGTTTAAGGAAAAAAATCACTGAGCTTCTGTGCACTGTGAGCAAACGATTGCATTCGGGTTCAGGATCCGGCCCGTAAACCGAAGCTTGTTAAAATGTAACTACGACGTGATTACACTCTCTCTCCCAAAAAAAAAAAAAAAAAACAGACCAGGAAGTAAAAGAAATGAAATTAAGCGTGTGATTGGGCCGCTGTTGAATGAGTGTGTTTGAGCGGAACCGTCTAATGGGCGCTAGGTTTTTATGGCCTACTTTTATGCGAGACAATCATCGTCAGCGTGCCGCTGCCAAATCTGCTACGCCGTGACTGGCTTACGAGTGAGATTATTCCCTTTAATACCCGCTCGATTAAACGCCTGCTTCGCATACTACTGATTACTGACAGGGTCTCTGTCGCTGTGTATGTGTGTCGCACCGGAACATAGAACATACACATTGGAAACTCGCTTTTTCTATAGCTTCTACTCTTCGATCCTGACAATCCGTGGCGTACTTGGAAATGCGTAAGTGGGTGGATAGCGCTTTCCTCCGTGGTTGCTGGACGGAAGCCTTCACCCCTCACCAGTTGGTACCACTGAAGAGCTGGATAATAGCACCTGATTGATCCGGCACATCCTATTTCTTTCTTATATTTTTCTCCCCCAAATAAAAGAAAAAAGAAAAGAAAGACAGAGGGAGAGAGAGAGAGAAGAGAGAGACAGATGATGTTCTGTGAAAGCGTCACATGCTGAAGTGGGACACAGCTTGTTCTCTTCAGATCTTTATCGCCTTCCTTCTGGAGAGCTGATTCTATAGAGAGGCCTTCTGCTCCTACACGCGCTCGGAAAAAGAAGAAGTAAAAAAAAAAAACAAGTGAATCCAGCGCCTACCATGTGCTCCGTATGCCGAGAGAATACCTAATCAATACGCCGTATGTGGAGGCGCATGCACACGTGTACACAAACACGCCACAACCTGCGAGGCGAGGTCGGGCCCTTATTACTCCGTTAATGATACGTTTATATATTCAGACTGGAACCCTGACCTTCAGCATGGCACTACGATGACCTCATCTGTCACGTCCTTCCGTACACACCTCTTTTATGCTTTTTCTCTGGGCGAAACTGACATTTTCGTGTCTGTTATAGGGTGAAGAAGGACAGAGAGATGAGAGAGAGCGGAAATCCTGTGCAAAAAGCGATAATACGGGAACGTGCGTCCTCCGATGGGTAGATCCTGCATGAGTCTGGACTGGATGGAGAGGAAGATAAAGAGAGATTTCCACACTTTCTGTTCTAAGTCGCAGAGATACACTTGCTCTCTGTGTCTCCCTAGAGGTACGGGAGGATAGCCAGAACCCTAACCTCTGCGTGTAGGCTGTTGATCTGTTTGTTCTAGCGTGATGCTCATTCCTCAGTGACCTGAATCGACTTAGAAGTATGTGCTACTCTCCAATAAAGCTCTTGGATAAAAAAAAAAAAAAAAAAGATCTACAGGACCAAAGTGTAGGATTGTAAAGTTACGCCGTTTCCTCTTACTGGAGGTTAAAGCCGAAAAATACAAGTTGCTGCTGCTCGCTAACATTCGCACGTAATTATTCAGGGAGTGAAGCCGGGGCCGCTAATGAACCTAATGAGCTCTAACCTGTAGCAGAGCTCATTGTAAAATCCGGGTCAATTACATCACCTACGTGTGCATGTGCTCTGGAGGCACTTATCGAATCCTTATATACCGAGGCAACACAAAAAGAAACACGCTGGGATGTTTTCTGAAGGTAACATTTTTACAACACTATTAACTTATTTTTTAAAAATATCATGTTTTGCTATTTCTTAAACAAGGTAGCACTGTTTATTGTAGATTTTATAAAAAATGTTATGTATGACTTTATTATTGAGTCGGTACAGAAACGTTTCTGATTTTCAAACATCAGTATTCCATAGAAAAAATTAAAACTTACGGGAAAAAATTTGTTTGTCAGAAAAGAAAGCAGTGTATTATATAAGCAATAAATAAATAAATAAATAAATAAATAATAATAATAATAATAATAATAATAATAAATAAATAAAAAGTTTTTTGAAGGCAACAGTTGAAGGCTTCATAGGAACTGTCCATGGTGCTGAATGCTTAGTAATGCTTACAGTAGTTGCTAACTTTGCTATAAAACTGCACAAATTGTACCTGACACTAAATTATCATCAAATGTCCTATTCGCATTAGTATTACCCAGGACCTCATGTGATTTAGAAATTAACCCCCATCAACATGAGTTTCCTGCATTCCTGGACTTATCTCCCGGATATGATGTTTTTCATACGAACAAATATTACGTTTATGAAATATATTGTATTACAATATATTACATTTTATACAAATAAAGCCATATTCGTGAATTTTCTCTTTTTTTCATGGCTGAATCATACGGGATTAAGATTACAAACAACCTCTGCAATTATTACAAATCACACGAGGTCCCCAGGTACGGTAATACTAATCCCATTCGAATAGGACAAAAGTGTTGTCACACCAAATACTGACTTTGTTTCATTTATTACTGTCGCACGTTATAGATTTATATTTTATAAAAATAGATTATATATTTTTTAAAACATCATTGCTCTACAGCATTTATAAGTGCCTAAACTTCTGAGCCACACCCACCAGAGAAAAGCAGATCTGGGCATCATGCCAGGAAATGGGATCTTCTTATATGAGGTCATATTAGGAAAAACATTTTTTAGCCCTAGCCAATACAAAAATAGAAAGGGCAAAATGCAGGAGTTTTTGTTTTCTTTTTTTTTTTTTTTTTGTACATGCACACTTGAGGATCCCATCTGTATGTCTGAAAATGACTAAAATCCAAACTTTATACTGTAAACCTACAGACACCACATCGCAATAGTTCTATCAGACATTATTGATACTGTCTTTCCTCGTCCCAAGCCTTACATAATTTACAGACTGAGATGTTCGCACTGAATACAGATGTACTGTTACTCCAGTCAAAACGTAGGTGTAGGAAGGCGGGCTTAATCGTTTATACAGTTCCATCCTGTCTACAGGGGGTCGCTGGGGGCCTGGAGCCTATCCCAGGAGACTTGGGGGATGGGTACAGGGTGCCAATACTTTTTCTGGGCAATTTGGAAACGGCAATCAGCCTAATGTGCATGTGTTCGGTCTGTAGCCCGGAGAGCACGGGGAGAACATTCAAACTCCATGCACACAGACCCGGATGGGAATCGAACCCAGAACCTGGAGGTGCAAAGCGACAGTGCTAACCGTTAACCCACCGCAAAAATACATTTTAATTTAAGACAGACTTGAAAAAATGTAATCCGAACTATTATTTTAATGTGTATTACAGGTGTATATAGGAGTTAGGGCTCATCTGGGACTTGATCCAAAAAGTTGACCGTTCAAGCTCACTTCCTGCTTTTATGAGCGAATAAAACTTTTAGAAACTCGAAACCTCTAACATCATGTTGCCTCCACTGACAGACGTGGTTATGATCCTACTAAACGTCTTCTTTGTGAAACTGCGAGTATGATCTTTCAGCTCGAATTCTCCTGCCTTAAAGCTCACGTGTCATGATGTACAGCAGCGTGTGAGAGGCGTTTGTCGTCTCCGTAGGTGGCGAAGCTTTCTCACTGCATTTGTCATTGAATCCTGGCATGTGTGATGCGCACTCGCTCCATATCCGCTATGGAGGAGCAGGCCAGATTGTGTGTGTGTGTGTGTGTGTGTGTGGAAGAGATAGTGCTGCACGTGACAGCGCAGCACTGAGATCTGATATTCCAACCTGATTTTTTTTTCTCTTCGAAATCAATTACACGCCTATTGTCTCTCTTTCAAACCTGAACTCGACGTAGAAGCAGACGTAGACGATAAGTGGAGAAGAAAGGGAGGAAGAAGAAGAAAAAAAAAATGAGAGAGAGAAAGAGACAGAGAGATTCGCTCAATACAATCCTCGGTCGAAGAGACAGTGGGATGAGGAGACATCCGAGATGAACGGAAGAAGAGAAACGGCGGACAGATGGACGGATAAACGCACGGATGAGTAATGCTGTATATCTGCGTCTCCGTGAGTGACGTCCGTTCGACGGAAAAGAAAGAGAAAGGGACGCGCAGATATGAAGAGAGACGGCAAAATAAATAAAGATAAAAAAAAGTGAAAAAGCGACAGCAGTTTGTGTTCTGCAGTACCGGTGTCACGCGAACCACACATAGGAAAACCCGGTATCGGATAAATAAACAAATAAATATCAGATTCCTGAAGTTACTGTGCTGTACATTCCAAAGAAATCACACCTCCTCCGTCCGGGGTTCCATAATTAGCTTTTTCGTCTACGCACGCCTCTGACTCTTTCGTCCAGGTGCTCGTGCCAAGGACGTCCATATGTTCGCGTCAGGGTCCTGAAATCCTTCAATAAGAGCAATAAAACCACCTCTTCGCGATTTAACAGTATGAACAGGGCCGCATTTTAAGTCTTGGGAAGATATAAAGAGATCCGGACAGACCTGGAATGATAGGAGGGGCGTTCGAGTCAAACCGGGACTTGGTTGGATGAAGGAGTGAAAACCGATTAAGAAGAGTACGGTGAGAAGACTCTGAGTTAAACGTTCACCTAAACGTTTTCGAAGACCTAGTTTCAAGCCATTTCCGTTCGAGGAGTTCCTGGGAGGCCAGCGTTCCAAACAGGAATACTGAGAAGACATTCAGGTATCCAAGCACTAGTGAAACGCTAAGCGCATTAGTGTAGCGGGAGAGGTTTTACACTGTTCTGGAAAAAAGTCCCGCTTCGACTCGAACGCCCCTGCGAGCACGAGTATCTGGTGCTAAAAGGCTAGACGTCAGTCTCGTGACATGAGGGGTGATGAATGATGTAATGCCCAAACCCTCCCCTTCTCTCTCTCTCTCACACTCTCTTTCTCTCTCTCTCTCTCTTTTTTTTTTTCTCGCACAGTTTCTACTGTACATGACAGGAACGCTGTCAGAACGTTTCGCTGCCCGGTTACTGGAGCGTCTGACAGCAGTATGGTGCCGAGCTGTGGGCTACCAGACTCTAACAACCACTTCTACACACACACACACACACACACACACACAAATCTTTCACACGCTAGATGGCTGAAGCTGTAAGACAGGCGCATGAGCGGATGAAAGTGAGGGGGGAAAAAAAGGGAGATAAACAAAAGAGAGAGAGAGAGAGAGAGAGAGAGAGAGAGAGAGAGAGGGATCGGAGAGATGAGAGATGAGAGGAGCATTAGAGACAATACTCACTCCAGCGTTTGCCAGCACCATCTGTTGATGATGAAGCAAAGAGGCTTAAACGTGCCGAGTTCTTTATATATATATAATATCAATCGTTCATTAAAAAGAAAAGAAAAAAAAAAAAATATATATATATATAGTAATTAATTGATTGATTAATTAAGCGCACTTATTCTATAAGATGGCGTATGTTGGATGGAGCGTGGTCATTAAATTCCTGCCATTACACTAATCAGTGTTAAAGTGTGTGAAAATAAATAAATAAACAAACAAATAAATAAATAAAAAAGAAATGAATTAAAGAAATAAATTATCTGAAAAAAAAAAAAACAGGTTGTAAGCATTACATCATTACATCATTTGTATTTATCTCTTTAAGAAGAACTAGAGCCAGATGATGGTGTCATTATCCTGAACTGCTGAGAGAGAGAGAGAGAGAGAGAGAGAGAGAGAGAGAGAGAGGACACCACACATTCACACACTCATTCACACCATCTACCAGCATGGGTTTTAGGAGGATGGACGCTCTAGATAGATAAACAGATAGCTTTGGACACATCAGCACAGTTACTAACACGAGAATCATCCGACAAATACTGCTGTGTGTGTGTGTGTGTGTGTGTGTGTGTTCACTCGCACCGATATTTCACATAGCAGATGGGCTACTGTGTGTTCCAACTTTATGTAAATGATTTTCATCTCTCAAAAGCAGCGGAAAGCGCCGAGGTCGAAAAAGTTGCAGTGCGCCTCGAACCCGGCCACTACAGTATAACGCTTCGGAAAAGTTTCGCTCTCTGCCTTAATGAGAGAGAGAGAAGAGAGGAGAGGAAGCTGGAAAAGAAAAGAAAAGCATGTAAGACCTAGAATGGCTCTCCTAGAAATCCGAAAAATAAAAAATTGCACAATAGTGCTTTAGAGTTTAAAAAGACGGGAAAAAACAGTGACTGCAGGTTGAAGAAAAGGACACTCTACAGTGCGTCTGCACTCACAACCGAAATGAGTCCGTGTGATTGAATTAAAGGTGCGATAGGTTTTAGTAGGTCGTTAATTACGTCTTGAAGGCTTAAATAATTTGGAGTTGAATCAGATTAAAGTGATTTTTTTTTACTCTTTTAATTACACTACCGGCAGCACGACGGCTTAGTGGTTCGCACTGTAGCCTGCACCTCCAGGGTCCGGGTTCGATTCCCGTCTTGGGGTGTGTGTGTGTGTGTATATGGAGTTTGAATGTTCTCCCTCTCTGTGCTTGGTGGGTTTCCTCCATGTACTCTGGTTTCCGCCAACTGTCCAAAGACATGCAGATTAGACTAAATGGCGTTCCCAAATTGAGCTTTATTTCTAGTTAGTTTCATTAACAAGTGGTTTCTTATGGCTACAAAGCTATCCAGTCCCAGTCCTATAAGTTCTCATTAAGTTACACTGTATGCAAGTGGAAATGCTCTTACTTACTGATTAATTTTTACATTTTTTTACCATGCAGCTACACCAATTAACCTAACTTACAGGGCTTTGGACTGTGGGAGGAAACCGGAGTACCCGGAGGAAACCCACCACGCACAGGGAGAACATGCAAACTCCATGCACACAGAGACGGGAATCGAACCCGGACCCTGGAGGTGCAAGGCGACAGTGCTAAGCACTACACCACCGTGCCGCCTAATAGGAACATCGGTATAACCAATCTCTCTTTAAATACTAGATCATACAACCCAATCAGTCTAGTCTACGGCTTGTGACAGCGCTATCCCCTTTATCCATGAGGCGCCGCCGTCTGTCTTAAATCCGATTTGGGTGTGGATTCCATCAGGCATGTGACCGGTGGTTTTACGCGTACACTTCTAAAGTCTGACTGCGCCGTACAGCAGTCGTAGCTTTACCGCGGTCCTTTGGGGGATACCTGTCTGAAAAGAGTTCGCTTCAGCAAAGGAAGCGTTGGCTGTCGTAACAGCAGAGCATTTCTGATTGGGGTTTTCTGAGGCATGGTGTTGTCTTTAAGAAGAAGAAAAAAAAAGAAAACAAGATTTTTAGGATGAAAGAAGACATTTCTAATGATCATAAGCATTAGAAATCACTCACTCACTCACTCATTGTCTATACCGCTTTATCCTGTATACAGGGTCAGGGGACTGGAGCCTATCCCAGGAGACGGAACATACAGTATGTCTTTGGAGGAAACCAGAGTAGGTACTGAAGTCTGAATAGTTTTTTTTCTTTTTCTTTTTTTCTTTTGCACTCAGCCTGCTAATGAGATCTGGAAGTCAACGCGAGCTGATCAGATCTGCGTTTTTTTCCTGTTTTTTTTTTTTTTGGGGGGTAGTACCTCAATAAGTGCAACCTGATTTTATGCTGGTTCTTTAAAATAATAATAGAAAAGAAATTGTTAAAAAAAAAAAAAAAAAAAAAAATTCACACGGTAATAAGAGGACGGACATAACGTTACAGTTTTTCTTTTTGCCTTATTTTGCTTAGGGTAGCATTTCACAAAGATCAGCGCTTTTGGAGTACTGTCGGTGTCTGTGGACGAGGAATAATAAGAAGACAGAGAGAGAGAGAGACACAGAAACAGAGACAGAGGGAGAGAAATGGGGTTTGAAACGCAAGATGAAACACTGCAAACATCTGTGTACAGGTTTGCAATGTGTGCTTGTTTTTTTCCTATCCAACACACACACATACACACACACACACACACACACACACCCAATGAGAGGGTGGGATCAAAAATGCTGTGTGGTGCAGGTCCTTAGCCAGCTGCTAATTGCGTGTTCCCAGATTTGACTTGTAGCAGACACCAGCTTCTTGATGGCCCGGGTGCAAGACAACAAGCACAAACTGCAGCCATCAGCAGGATCTAATTCGGCACAGGAATAAGTAAACACACACACACACACACATACACACCTTTTCCCCTGCAGCTCTAAGGTCATTTACACTGCCTCAAGTGCGATAGGAGAATGCCGCTTATATATGTACTGTATATATATACACACAGGACATATGAGACTTAATTAAACACGTTAGACTTCTAAATACAGTAAATATGGTCAGGACATGGGACGTCCCCTCCCCGTCCAAGTCGTGTTTCTCTCTGACAGGCGCTAGGACCCGGAGACGCTCGTCCAAGCCGTGTCTTCAAAGCTCTTTTCATGTCCGACGAGTTAAATGAGTCCGTCTCTCTGAAGTCCCCGAATGAGGGGCGTCGTTTCCCAGCATGCCGTGCGGCACCGAGGTGCCAGATGTGGCTCGGTTTGGTTTTTCAGTTTTATTCTTCTAAATCATGGTGTTTTAAAGACTTTTTGCTGCTCGAATGCCATCTTAGCGTGACGTACAGGACTTTGAATTAGCGCATACGGTACATGAAAAGGCAACATTTTTTCAATATTATGTGCGGCGTAAGATTTGTGCATGTACAGTATTTGACTCAACTGACTTTAAATATGAATTTTCTAATTAATAATGAAAATTCTATTTACTGTATGTTTACATTTGAGGTAGAAAAAAAATGTTGCCGTTCCTCTATATTCCTGCAGGTGGCGCGCTCTACACAACAAACATTTCTGAAATGTCCTTGCCAAGACAAGACCTTTTTAAAATGTATAACTGGTGATCGCTGCTCGTAGAAGGTATGCTAGTCAATAAATCCGTCTAGATTTAACCATTTAGAATAGTTGTAAGAAATTATGGCGGAAAGCAACATCGAGATAGATACGCTAGGCAAAGCAGCGCGGTTTAATCGAATATGGAATTTACACGATATCAGGTTTTTGATTCGAAATTGATGAAAAACTTAAACCGCTTCCTTTTTTCACAAATATACGTTTTGCATGAGTATCGCTTCTTCATGTTTTAAGGTTACGGCCGGTTGCTGCAATACCGCCACCTACTGGACTGGAGTGCGGAGAAAATACCGCGATTAGCGCTTTGTACAAGGTATGACATTTAAACAACCGACAACACAAGTAACGCAGCATTTTAGTGCTTAGTAGATACACTAAGCAGTCCTAACACTTTTAAAACGCTGGGACGTGACCCACAGCGAGTGCCACATTGTCGCAATTTTACGTCTGCAGTACACCTTTCAGTCACAGGGGGAGTTAGTTAGATTTCTACCACTGTAATGGTTTCTGCCATAATTCCGCCTGCATTTACAGTGAAATTAAAACAGTCAGATAGTCTGTGGACACATTTATTTGGTATCATTTCTAAAGTTTAGTTTTACTGTTGACTTTTAAAATGAACATGTTTTTCCAGTACCATATGAATTTGAGGTAATTAATCATATGTAGCCTATCTCAGAAATGGTTGGTTTTCCTTTTAAGGTAATAATGGCACAGGTGGCGCATGTGGTAGGTTTTTCACCGAACATGTGGTACAGTAGGCCCGGGTTCGATTCCCACCCAATGTCCAAACCTCACCCACTGTCACAAGCCCGGATAAAATGCGAGGGTTGTATCAGGAAGGGCATCCGGGGTAAAAACTTATTTCAAGTTGTGTGCGGATCGGGTGGTCCGCTGTGGAAACCCCTTGATGGGAGCGGCCGAAGGTCAACAACAACTGTTCAAGGTTGTGCATAGATGTAAATAACTATATATATGTATATTTAATGATGTCTATTTTGAATCAGATCGTGATGGTTTCTCATTGTTTAAAAAGTGGGTCGCTAAAAAAAAGTTTGGGAAACATTGCTTTAAACCATGTAGGAAATATAGCTGCTGAGCTAAACAGATCAGACAGTAAGCATTACTGCTATTGAATTGAACTGAACGAAAAATTACTCTGGCAAAAAATCTAATCTAATCAAAAATCGAACAACTCCGAGATAGGTCCAAGTACGTCAAGCCCAAAAAAAAAAAAAAAAACCTAGCTTTACTCTGTTACAGTAAGTTTAGCACTGGAGTGTACTTTATAAATAATCCCACTTGCACATAGTAGAGGATGGAAGATAATGTTGGATGAAGTCCTTGTGGTTTGTTATTGAATAATAATTAAGTTATTGATAAGTACTGTGTGTGACACCATGATCAAGGCACAGACACTTTCACGGGTGTACACTAATATCCTAATCTCGATTTAGGAGTTTCAATTAAATGTAGCTACAGTGTGTCCTGAAGGTCTCCATATGGATGGGCATAACAAGCATACAGTAATTACACTTACAGTAGGTTTACGTTACAGCACTTGGCAGTTACCCTTATTAAGAGTGACTCAGGATTTGACTACAGGCTTTGCTCAAGCGCCCAACAGTGGCAACTTGGCGGTGGTGGGGTTTGAACCCGGGACTTTCCGAGCACGAGGCCAATAAATGAGCTACACCGACCTTGACTAAGGCAAGTCCCTGATGATTTCAGCCATGAGCATGATTTCATTTTGCTCTGCTTCTGCCAAAGGCATTCTGAAATATAGTAGAGATAGATGGACTGACAGGTACTTCATTGATCCTGAAGGAAATTCCAAAAATCCAGTAGTGATGAGGACGGTAAGACAAAAAGACAAAGACAGGATTTTAGAGCGTACATACCGTATAGTCAATAGACACGATGTACTACATGTGAAAGATGACCAAATATTCATTCATTCATCTTCTATACCGCTTATCCTGTACATGATCGTGGTGGGGCTGGAGCTAATCCAAGGAGACTGTGGGTTACACCCAGCACTAGGTACCAATCCATCACCGGGAACACACACTATGGACAATTTGGGAACGCCAATTAGCCTAGCCTGCATGTCTTCGGACTGTGGGAGGAAACCAGAGTACTCCGAGGAAACCCAACAAGCACGGGGAGAACATGCAAACTCCACACACAAGGTGGGAATCGAACCCGGACCCTGGATGTGCAAAGCAACAGTGCTAACAATTAATCCACGTGCTGCGGTAAAAATTATACATTCAAGATATTAAGAGAAATAAAAAATCCTGGAAGGCATTTGGCCAAAAAATGTGCCTTTTATTTATTTTTTCCCCGATTTTCTCCCTAATTTAGTCGTGTCCAATTCCTCCCCGTCACTAGGGGGCTCCCACTTTAGGCTACAACTGCCACTCAGTCTGGAGGGCGAAAGACTATCATGTGTTTCCGTGATTATTGTGGGAGCATGAAGTACCTCCCCTCTGAGAGAGCTCGGCCAATCAGCTATATCTAGACCTCCGGCTGCGAGAGGTTACAGCATCACCCGGGAATCGAACTCGCGATCTCCGGATGATAGGGCGGGCACTTTACCACTGGCCCAAAAATGTGCCTTTTATGTATAGAAAGGGACTTTTGTGACACCTAGTACCCTGGGCAGGGTGCCAATCCACCACAGGGCACAAACACACACACATACTACTGGCAATTTGGGAATGCTAATTAGCCTAATTAGGAAGGAAACTAAAGTACCCAGAGGAAACCCACCGAGCATGAGGAGAACATGAGGCGGGATTCGAACCCGGATCACCTTCGCCACACAGCATGCCACCAGCTACTGTACGTCCAACCTGGAAATAATGTCCATTTCCAGAACCCACGAACCCCAGTTGTACCTTTTCTACATTCCATGCATTCATCCCACCCTTCATCATCACCATCATCATCACCATCATCATCATCATAAATCTGCATTACTTAGTGCCTCTAAAGAACTAAAGAGAAAGAAACTGATGAGCTGTCTTATTTATGCTAGAAATGCACATCGCGGAAGATATATAACTTTTTTTTTTCTCTTCCTCATGACGAAGGTTTGGTTATCAGATTATTCCCAGTAAGCATAAAAGCGTGCTCCTGCTGAGTAAGGCTGTGTGAGCTCATCGTTCTTCTTCTTCTTTTCTTTTTTTTTCCTATCCTTTCCTCCTCCGGAAGAGGAAAAAAAAAACGCTTCTTTAGATTACGCCGTCCTATCACTGCTTAACCTAGACACTGCAGGAGCAGGTTCGGTGTAATACTCTGACTGTTACAGCTGCCTGCTTCAGATTAGACTCGCCTCTCTCCTCCATCTCTCTTTATCTCTCTGGTCTGGATTTGGATACACAGGTTTTTAACACACACCGAGACACACCCTGTCATGCACTGGAAGTGGAAATGTAATTGTAGCTCATGCAAACGCGGTGCAGTTTTTTTACGCACTGGCTAATACATCTTAGGAAGGAGTTATTAGTAATAATAATAATAGAAAAATGCACACACGGACTGTACACACATTCATAATTTATCATCAGTAATCACTAGGCAAGTTGTTAGAGCTGAGTCCGGAAGGGAGTGTAAACATCTGAGCGAGAGCGCGGCCGTGCCGAGAAATCCTCCCGAGCTTCTCGTATGTGTTTAAAGACCTTGACGATCCCTGCTGGGTTCTATCTAGAGCTGACGGTGGAGCTCTGTCACTTAAGGAGAGACGGAGAGAGAGAGAAGATGAGATGAGAATGAGTGGAAAAAGAGAAGGAGAGAAGGAGAGAGAGAGAGAGAGAGGAGAAGGAGGCAGGAAGCCTGTCAGCAAGACATTCCGCTGCCAATTAGCATCAATCCAGGCAGAAATAAAGGTGTGTGGTGTGTGTGTGTGTGTGTGTGTGTGTGGCACAAGCACAAACCCGAAGTACATGACCCGGGTAAAGGGAAAAAAAAAAAAAGGAATAATGACATAAGGGGTTATTATGTTTTTAATTTCGTTTTTTTTTTTTTAATTAGATTCGAACCCGGACGTTCGCAGCAAACAGTATGAAGGTCCGGTTGTCTCTCCGGATTTCCACACCCGTCAATTTCGGATGCCCTTTAGGGCTCTGTCATGAAGTAATCCAAGAGTGTTTAAAGTTTAATGGCAGCGGAAGATATGCAACTTTGCATTTTCATTGCAGAGAGAGAGAGAGAGAGTGAGTGAAGAGGTAGAGACAGAAGGACAGCGGAGAAAGAAATAATGATGGGTGGGAGAGCGGCGTGAGGGACGAGAAGAGAAAAGAGGTATTTGTTCTTGGTATGGAGTTATTTAACAGGGACCGGCCACAGACCATGCTTTTCCCACCCTCTCTTTCTCCATCCTTCTCTCTCTCTCTCTCTGCCCTTTGCTACGACCTTCAGTGGTAGTCTGCAGAGTACACACACGCGTCCTCGAGAGCAAATTAGCAAGACAAACACCTGAGGAAACACGTTCCGAGGCGCTTGCGGTCACGCCGTCGTTTACTCAGAGTCTATTGACATACAGTAGTGGTGTAGTGGTTAGCGCTGTTGCTTTGCACCTCAAGGGGCCGGGTTCGATTCCCACCAAGGAGTCACTCCAGGTGTGCATGTTCTCCCTGTGCTTGGTGGGTTTCCTCCGGGTGCTCCGGTTTCCTCCCATAGACATGCAGATTAGGCTAATTGCGGTTCCCGATTAGCGTATGTGCGTATGTCAAGTCCCCTGAGATAGGATCCAGGCCCCCTGTGACCCTGTACACAAGATAAACTGGTATAGACGATGAGTGAGTGAGTATAGTATAGGCTAGAGATAAAAGTCAAGGTCATAGGTCATGAGCCCGACAAGGAAAACGTAGAACATGGAAAGCTATTCAGGTTAGTATGGGAAACCTACGCCGTACGAGGCTTCCCCAGCCATAGGATCTATAATGCATACAGCTAAGTAGAAGATAAAAGACACAAAGCGGCGTAAATCCCTCCAGTGAGACAGGGTCGCTCTAACTGTACCGACGTGACCGGACTTCCCAAAAATGGCCGCCGGGGCCTTAATTGGCTCTCGTTGGTATTCAGGGCAGGACAACAAGATAGTCGCGGGAAGAGAGAGAGAGAAAGAGGCTGAGCTGTAATAATCAGCCTATTGATTAGAAGATGGAGACGTATACTGAATACATACTAGAAACGGCGGTGGGGAAAAAAATCCACTCGGATACATATTGTGATTCGTTTTGTGTGGCAATCCATGTATCGCCACACTGACTCGAAAATTTATTATTTTTTACTTATATACTGTATGTTTGGATTTGAAGTGTTACAACGTTGCTGTTCCTAGATAATCCTACAGGTGGCGCTCTCAACCATTTACACACCACAGCGTCTCAGGAGCGAATTATTTGCTAAGTTTGTTTACAACTTTGTATGCTGAAGCATTAAGATCGGCCTCCACTAGCGATAAGGGGATTGAAACACCTCAATTCAATAATTAACATTTGTCCAAATACTTTTGTTCAGATAGATAGATAGATAGATAGATAGATAGATAGAGAGATAGATAGATAGATAGATACTGTAGATAGATATTTTTACCAACAGAAGTGTCTTTACTAAAAATTATTTCATGAGTTTATTTGTGGGAAAGAGCTGCGTGCAAAAGTATTGGCACCCCTCATCCCCCAAATACTATTTAATTTTCAAGGAGCAAAAAAAATTACTAATAATAATAATTAAATTCTTTACTTTTCCCACTTGTTTCCTCAGCAGGCCTTCTTGTCAAGAAATTGATCAATCCATAAAAAAAAATAAAATAAAAAAAACAGTTCAGCTTCTACCTCTGGCACTGGAGACTTCTTTTTCCATAAAGGTTCCCTACTGTATAAACATCTCCTTACAGAAAATGTTACAATATCAGAGTTTTTTGTTGTTGTTGTTGTGATTTTCAGCGTACCCCATAATTTTTTTTAATATAAAATCATTATACTTACATAATCGCAATACAAATCGTATCGGCACCTGGGTATCGTGATAATCTCGTAATCGGCCGGTCCCTGGTTATTCCCATCCTTAACACATACTCTATCTCCTTCTTTTGTAAGCTGAAATAGGTGCACCGTTTTAACTACAGAGTTAAACATAGATAAAATTAAGAGCCTGATCTAGCACAAAACTACAGTTTATAAAAAGGGTTAACTTTAAATAACCGACATCCTTTATGATGACTGGACCCAAACTGATTACAGGTGCTTTAGGTGAGACGTTTTGGTAGAGTCCACTCTGCACTCGTGTTCACAAAGCTCCACCCTCAGCATCTCAGTGGACCAATGGAATGTCTTTAAAATGATTGACAGGACCAAGTATCCCGAAACGAAACGAGTTGTTAAATCGATTCTATGAAATCGTTCCAAAAGTTTTTGATTTAGAATCAGTTTGCAGGTTTTAAACGATTTCGCTCAACTATGGAATGTTAAATAATTTAAATAGAACAAGCGGACTTCTAATAAACAACAAACGACTATCAAATCAAAACATATTTTATGCGAATTCCGGTGCTGAAATGTTATTTGAGGCTGGTTGTGTCCCACGCTTATGTCAAGGTACCACGCCCGGATTTAAAAAATAACGGGAGGGCATCCGGCGTAAAACGAATCCCGAGTGTAATTAAAAAGAAAACAAATGAACCATCATCACACTGACACGACCAGCTTTCAAGATGTTACACGATGATGTAACACGAGGCTCATCGCGAACTCTCCTCGGGGCCGTCGGGGTGTTTTTGGTTATAACGTCCATGCATTGTCGATGCGTTCTGCTTAGAGGGGTTCACGCGGAGTTCATCTTTCAACTCGACGTGACGTCCTTTTTGCCTCCGTTCGCTGCGGTTTCTTAAAATCTAACAAGCAGCCAATATGTGAGAGAAATCAGCCAGCATGCTTCCTCTGTTCATTAAAAAGAGCACGTTCGTCCAGAGTGATTGGACCGGCTTTAGCTCTTATATGGGAAAAAAAAAAACAGAACAACAGGAACAAGCTGTGCTGCTGAATTTTCCTGAACTTTATAAACATGCAGTAGTAGTAGTATATATATATATATATATATATATATATATATATATATATATATATATAAGTTCAAGGAAATTCATGAATGCCATTAAGAATCTTCCCTGGTAATAAATAAAGAATAAAAAAAATAAATCCCTAATGAGTGTTTAAGAAAGTTAAATAGTGACCCGCGCGTGCTAAATGTGTTCCAGAAGCACTGAGTCAAAGAAATCTTACTGTGTTTAAGCAGGAAACTGAAGCCCGGAGGCTTTCCCAGAGACGCAGAAGAGCGGCAAACATACTGTATAGAGGCAATTAGGAATCGGTTAAAACGTTCATATTTAACCTTTCTCATACAGCATGTGTGATTGTGATCGTAATGAACCTCGTCCAGATTTCTAGTTTTATTCTTAATCACGGTCGTAATGAGCCTTTAAAGGGACAGGACAGAAAAAAATACATAAAAGAAAACACATGTCTACTTCAAAGTAGATGGAAAAAATCCTTTTATTGTGAAATTTTTGCAAAAAATCTCACCTTCAAATTTATTTGCCTTGTCATATGAAGCAATTTTCGGCATACGAGTGAACAAACCGAGCCGAACTTCACGCGTATGTCCGAGACACGTTCAAAACTTGTTCACATCAATGGAAAGCCAAGCAAAGTGAGTTTACTCTTTTTTTTTTTTTTTTGCATTTTGTGCAAGATTTAGTGAAGACATACTATAGCACCATGGGTCCCAAGAATGTTAGCAAGGACGGTAGCAAGACAAGAAATGGAGCCACATCCATTTTGCTTTTTAAAGATTCCTCTGGTGCCAAGAGGAATCAAAAATTAAGGTTAAGTCAGGTTTAATGTCTGTTTGTCATATTTTACTTTTCTAAATATTTTCATTGTTTTTATATGCAAAAAAAATGATAGTGTTGGAAATATGGATAATTTTGGGGTGCTGGAATGGATTATCTGAATTTACATTATTTCCTATGGGAAAATACATTTTGCAAAACAAAATTTCGCTTTAAGAGCTCAGGTTGATTTGGTATGCAGATTCAGATTAAGATTCCGAGGTTTATTTCTAATCAAATTATAATAAAATTCTATATATATAAATAAATAAATAAATATTAAAGAAATAAATATTTCTTGTCCTATGAGATGATTTTTCCCTAGTTTTAGGAAATTACTTCTTTTACTTCTTCCAATAAAGCAAGAATTTTTCTTTTTCTCTTTTTTTTTTTTTTTTTTGACTAAAAATAAGTTAAATCTTATTTTAGTCTTATTTGATTTTAAGTAATTATATTAACAAAGGTTTGGCTACAGTCAAGAATATTCAACTTGCTAAGATGTCATTTTTTCCAGCTTTGAGGCCGAATTTTTCTAACTAATTATAAGACAGAAGGCTGGATTTCTTAATCGTACATAAACTTACTAACAGAAGCTGCCTAAGAGATTGCAGGCATGCTTTATAATATTTTAGTTATCCAGTTCCAGTTCAGGAACTTATATCAAAATCTTCAAGAGAAATTAACGCTCCAGTAGGAACGGTTCCAAAAACAAGCACAGTGACATTCCCATTGAATGCAATTGAAGATACTGGGTTACATTCTAACCCACTAGTGTGAGTCAGCAAAAAACAACCAGGATAAACCATGCCCCCTAGACTTACATACTATACACTCACACAGTGTTGGGTGTAACGCGGCGTTACAAAGTATCTTGGATTACTTTTTTGTTGTAACGAGTAATCTAACGCGTTAGCTCCGCCACTTAAATGCTCAGTTATTTAGTTACTTTTTCAAAAATGTAATTCGTTATTTAGACAATTTATGTAATCTGTGAGCCAGACAGCAGTCATTCTCAATCCGTTGTGTGTGAAAGGCGTCCTACAAGCCCCGCCCCCGATAACCCGCCTCCCTCTGTTACACCCCTATGTCACCTATGCGGTTTGACTATGAGCGGACTGACACACGGAAAGACTGAAAACTAATCACAGCCCCAAAACTCATGATGAACCGTACTTACGGCCACCGCGCGAAACCACGTAGGTGAGATAGGGGTATTAGTACTGTAGTTTATGGGCCAAACTTGGCTGAGTGATGATGGTAGAATAATTATAAAGGTCTTGACTAAAACAACATGCATGAGGAATCACAAAGGAGTTTTCATTTCCTGCAACGGAAAAGTACTCGAACTAGTTACTTTTATCAGAAAGTAACGCTGTAATGTAACTGATTACTTTGTAATGACAGTAATTTTGTAACGTAATTAGTTACTTTAAAAAGTAACGTCCCCCAACACTCTCACACACCAAAGACAGGAAAATTGCCATATCAGGAACCTCATGGCTTAGAAAAACTTCTCTATTAATGTTTCCAGAAATTCTTTCTCTTTACACATAGATGTTGTTTAGACTGTCACTAAGATTTAATAATAAACAAATATTGTGCTAAAACCACAACGATTTAAATCCCGCCTAAATGCTGCAGTTTTTTAACCAATCGCTGATGAGACAAAATTATTCAGGCCAACCGTTACGCAGAAGGCAGGATTTCTGAACCTCACACTGAGGCTTGCTTACAGGTTTGCCATTGTTTATTCTCACTCGCTCATTGTCTATACCGCTATAGTATGTATATCCTGTATACAGGGTTGAGGGGGGGCTGGAGCCTATCCTAGAAGACTTAGGGTACGAGGTACCAATCCATCGCAGGGGCAATTTGAGGAACGCCAATTAGCCTAATCTGCATCGTCTTTGGACTGTGGGAGTAAACCAGAGTACCCGGAGGAAACCCACCAAGCACAGAGGGAGAACATGCAAACTCCATTCACACAGACAGGCGGGAATCGAACCCCAACCCTGGAGGTGCAAAAGCATCTCAGAGCACGTTAGAACATCCAAGGCCCTGGATTCACAACTCCAAGGGAAATAAACAAGCGACTCTAATGTGGCCGCGTCATATATCCACGTTTAGCCTCCCTCCACTCTCACCTTTCCAGCGAATGAGTAACGCGCTCTATTCATCATGCGCCAATTAACATTAAGTGAGTTCAGTAGGAGTTTGCAGAAAATAACTCATGACATCATAACATCAGTTAAAAATCTGAACACCGTTTATCCGTCCGTTATCCGTTAATTAAGAAAGAGATGATTTTTTTTTTTCATTAAAAAATAAAAAAAAGTCATCCCGCTATATTTTCCGCCCCAGGCACTAGTGACATGCATCCAGATGGGGAGGAAAGAAAAAAAAAAAAGTTATGAATGACGGCTCAAAGACAGCCGAGTCCTGACTACTTCTGCACTTCTGTTGTTTCAGCAGAAAAAAAATTAAAAAATCATAATTATGCACCGGTACGGGTGATGAAGGTGGAGCCAGGGAGGAAGATGCCTCTGATAAGATGTCCTTGGTACGGGCAATGACACCGTTTCATCTTTTCCGGCGAGCCGTCTTAACGAAACGCGCGCCAAGCTGCTTGTTAGTTCCAGCG
>JAQMYI010000013.1:13510694-13522721 GCA_030014275.1 Clariallabes melas | reverse complement strand
ATATACTCTCTCTTTCCCCAGCATTCTCTATTTTTCTCACTCTATCCCACTCTAATTACTCTCATATGTCAATATTATCACATTCTCTCTAACGAGTCAACCTACTTGATTTCAGAAGCATTCAATACTGTACAGTACTTCTTAACCAACACATAAGTCATTATGCAGGGAATAAAACATCACAGCATGTCATCACATGAAAGGAAAATTATTATTATATTATATATTAAGACAGGGTGCTTTGTAATGTTGGCACATTTTTCCACTACCATAAAGTCTCCAGTGGCAGAAACTTGCTCACTATTTACGTACAAAGCTCTAACACTGGAGACTCCTTCCATGAATGCTAAATGATTATATTATAGTTTTGTGCAAAAGTATTGAGCTCTCTCCTAATTTCTTCATATTTTGCTTCATTTTTATTCTAGTCTTAAGAAATAGTTGTCCAGGTTTCCTGAAGGACTTTTTTTGTCTCTCATTTTCAGTCCAGACCTGTACCTTTCCAGTTTCAGAGGAACGTTTTTTATTTGTTAAGCCACACTGTGACCTATAAACCATTCAAGCACAAACAACATCTAATTACAGTAAGGCATGAACCAGTGAGAAACAGGTGCAGATGATGAGAGATGATCAGTCCAGTGATTAGTATACTGGTGATGCTGAGTGGTTGGAACAGACGAGAGGGGAAATGAGGTTGTTACTTTAACAAGCTGTTTTTAAATTGTACCTTTGTAGCCTGTTGCAGTAAAATATCAATTAATATTTCTTTAATTTAGTTCAATTTAAAATGAAGAAACTTAGGATGGCTTTTGCACAGTATTGTATTTTCCACATAAGAATATTTCCTTATTATAAGCCTTAGATTTGAGATTAGACATACTGTAGATAATCTTCCATACAAATCCTGGTGGAAACGACTGCAGAAGCAATAAGGAGCACAAACCCATACTTTAAGATTACTCCTTTAAAAGTACAGAAATAACTACCTTTGCTATACGCCCATGGCATTCTGATAACGCTTGAGTAGAGCGATTAGGAAATTATGGTCTGGTCTTTGCCTTGGGGCGGATGAAGGTCAGTATCTCTTTGGCATGGCGTACAGTTTATATCAGACCTTTCCAACAGAAAGAAAAAAACAGAAACAGCAGCAGGAACTCGAAGGACAAGTAGAAAGGAACATTAATAAAATGATTCTATCATGAGAACATGCTTTGTGCTCTAACTTACAAAGATGTCCTGCATATCGAGCCAAAATTAGACCTTTGTTTTTATTACAGCTTTTATTGTTAAGTTATTGTTGCATTCCCATGTGTATTAGTTGGTTTAAAAAATAAAACTTCTGGCTTTCAAGAAAGCGAGTCCGCAGAAATATTTGTTCCAGTCTTGAGAATTCACTAATCAGCTTGGGTTCCTTAACAAACAAGTGAAGCTAATTAGTGAAATCCAGAGTTCTGCCGGCTAGCAGCATCTTTACACAACAACCTTCAATTAATTCTGCCCAACATCCAGATACCGTGCTAGGCTGTCATTACCGAGGTCCGATAATGATACGTACGGCGTGATAGCACCACATTAGCCATGCAGAATATGTCAAAAAATGATCATGATGCTGAGTGACAGCCACATTAATTAACCGACTAACAAGTGCTACAGAATTTTTTTTAAAAAAGCTTCTAAAATACCTATTTACCCAAGATTATTATTATAGAAAGATTTTTTTCTTCTTCCGTGAAACAAGTGCAAGCAAACAGGAATTGGTTTGCGCATAGATTAAAAATGAAATATCACAAGATATTTTAGATATTATAGAGTTTGTATTGATGGATTTATTTCAAGCTTTATGTGGCAATCACAATGACCTGAATGACACTATATAAGGGTAATCATCCATCCATCCATTAATCCATCCATCTATGAATCCATTCATCCATCCATCCATAGATGTATGAACCAATTTGTCCATCTATCATCTTACTCCTAATATAAATACTTTACTGAGTGGCCATAAATACCTAGTACCCTTCTCTCTTTTCACTCTCTCTGTAACTCGGTGCATTCCCTGAATACGCAATGAACACCTGCAAAGCGAGGGTCGAATTAGGATTCCAGACCATTCCACACACTCTTAATTATAGGAGTTTCACATGCTAATATTGTAGAGACCATGAGCACCCATACGACTAAACCATGCCGCAAACATCCCAATTGCTCTGTATTCTTACTGTCTAAAATGGTTATTCTGATTCTCTCTCTCCCTCTCCCTCTCTCTCTTTTCGCTAGCTTTGGGCACTTAGGTATGTGACAAGGACACCGATGTATTGAATCTCGCCATGACCAGTTTATCCTCTCTAATTTCCATACCTATCATAGTCTGCCTGTGCACATCTAAACTTGCAGAGCAAATTTGGCAAGCAATTCTGCTTTTTTTTTTTTTTTTTTTTTGCAGGGCTTCCTTAGACGGACCGAGACGCTCATTAAATAGCCCACACTCCAGCGTGCAGACCTTCCCCATGGGCCAGTTTTAAAAGCCTGTCTCGATCAGTCATCAATAATTAACATCAGATTAAGTAGAAATGTTCGTCCTCGGTTATTCAAGGCTTTCTCCGAGACAGCTCAGAAGATGCCTGTAAACCTAGGAAGAGACAGCAAAGAACATGAAAGGCGAGTAGTTACGCTTTAAAGTGTAAATCAAATGAGGTTTATCAACTTAAATAGCTTCGGCGCATACCTGATGAACACCTGCGAACATAAGCAGAATACAGATACGGGTTTAAACCATCTTTCGGGAGACGTCCAACATCTTTGACGTGGTATTAATAGCTGTCTGTGGTGCTGAGATTATGGTTTTATCTTGGTGTGCGTGTATGTGTATGAGAAACTGATCAGCGGCGTTTACTCAAATCAGAAACGACTGATTTCACTCCACCAAATTGAGGATAATGGCTTTGTTTTTTAGTGTAATCATTACAAAGGAAGAAGAAAAAAAAGAAATACTTCTTAAAACTGGCCTGCTTAGAGAAAACAACAATGTGTACACTGTAAACACTTTATCACTTTAAATAAGCCAGACATTGGTATTTTATTAACACCTGACCATGACGCCAATATGTTCTTACTAAACGTCCCATTCCACATTTAGTCCCTATTTGCTCTTATAATAGCCTCAAGTTTTCTGGGAAGGCTTTCCACAGTATTTTGGCATGTGGGTATTGGGATTTGTGATTATTCAGCCACAAGGGCATTAGCGAGGTCAGGCACTCATGTTGGATGAGAAAGTCCTGTGTCCTATTGGAGTTCCAGTTCATCTTAAAGGCGTTCAGTGGCGGTGAGGTCAGGGATCTAATGAAGGTCACACAAATTCTTCCACTCCAACAATCCAGGTCTTCGTGAAACCTGTAAAGGAAAATCTTAATACTACAGCATAGAAAGAATACAAATTCTTTACTGTGTATCTCCAACTTTGTGGCAACAGTTTGAAAAAGAACCACATACAGATGTAATGGTCAATTTAATACCTTTAAAATACAATAATTTTATTGTAGATTTAGGATGATGGAGTGATAAAATAGAAAAGATAGTGGTAGTATTAAATACAGTACGAGTGTGATAAGCTTTATTTGTTGTCGCAATGACATGGTTGAAGAACATGTTTTAAGGACTTTATAAAGAACTTTTTTATGCAAAAAAGCGACTAATTATGTTTTTCATAATTTATTTTTATTATTCTGGAATTATTATGTTAATAAAGTAATCACTTATATTACTTCAGAAATGTTTTATGTTTAAATTGTTAAAATGTCATGTCAATTATACAGAAGAGGATCAGGGCCAATATGAAAATGTATTTCTGCTCTGACTTTAATCTTAGAATTCTTCTAATCTTAGGTAAGGTTTTTATCTGAGATTAAAGTCAGAATTCTGAAATTAAAGTAAGAATTCAGGAAAACTAAAATTTTAATTCTGAGGGGAAAAAAATAATTCTGAGACTAAATTCAGAATTTTGACAGTGAAATCAGAATTCGTAAATTAAATTAGAATTTTAATTTAGGAAAAAAAAAAAAAAAACGGAATTCTGAGACCAAAATAGAGAATTTTGACACTGAAGTCAGAATTCTGAAAAAAAAAAAAAAAAAAGTCAGAATTCTAAAATTTAAGGCAATTTTTAAATTAATTATTATTTTTTTAATGACAGCCGTAATCCTCTTAATTACCTAAGAATTAAGACCAATTTTAGGATTTTTTATTTTTTATTTTAGTGTTTGTTTAGTGACCATTGGATCAAGTGCTTCAAAGACAACACACACTTTTTAATGTTATACCTCATATAAAGTTACTTATAACCTTCTTCACAAGTTCACAAATAAACTGTAGAAACAATAAAAATTCACACCATTATCACTGTTTATTTAGGTGTATATGGTAAAGTGACACTAAATCCAGGAAGCGTTTTAAACTTTTTAGCCGTATCTTTCCTTTAAGGAATTGCAGTTGACTGTGACTAATGCAATGCAACATCATTTCCCCCTGCAGCAGACTTTGGTTCACTCCAGCGGGCATTTTTTTTTTTTTTTTAAGGTGAACCACAGGCCACCAGAATGAAGAGCCAAATTGGTGCTAAATCTACCTCACACACTACTACTCTATCTATCTATCTATCTATCTATCTATCTATCTAGTGAAGTGTATTATCATACTCTTTCTCTGTTTTTGTGTCTCTATTCCCATGTTTTTGATCTACAGCTGTTGGAACTAATTAAAACATCTTGTATCGTTTAAAACTAAATACACTGTGTATGAATTTCCAAGTCAGAACACAAATCAAACAGCATAAATATAATCCTATTAACTCCCCCTAATGTAGCTTTATATTACACATTAGGCAGCCGAACCCTAAAAAGACTTGTAAAGCTGGCGGAATGACGGCGATGATATTGTAATTAGTCCCTATTGTACGACCAGGACTCTCCCTCATCTAAAAAGCCATATGTTCTTAATAGAGCCTATCCATCACGCACTCCCCCCTTGACTGGTCTAGTGTGGGCTCTTGTCTCTGTGTAACTGTGTAGTGCATGGTGTGTAGCATCGATGGTGCCACGTGTGAGGGTGTTCGGTTGGTCAAGATGAACAGAGGAGGGGGTGAAAGCATTCGAATGGCATATGTCTGCCCCTCTGCTTGTAACCAGCTTATTAATTAGCTGTCAGGTGGACAGCCTTAGGTGTGGGAAGCAGATGGGGCAGGTAGTGATCAGTGAGCTGAGAGGGAGGAGATGACACACACACACACAGACACACTAGACACCAGACCATTTAGAGTGCTCCAAACATCCTAATGCACATTGTATTATTCAGATTCTTTACATAACCAACATGGGTGTTTCCAGAGGGTTTGTCAGAGATGACTGTCAGAAAACTGACTCTAGAAGTTTTATTACTCCTTATGGCAGCCTTTTACCAGTCAGTGGCTTGTCTAGACAAAATTGTCCCGTTGAATATACAGTAGTGTGCGCATAGACCGTGATGGACTGGCATCCCATCCAACACAACCCTTAAGATGAATGAATGAATAAATGAATAAATGAATTAAAAAGTTAATTTATCAGATTTTACCTAGATAGATGGCCCACTGAAGTGTCAAGTGATTAAAATTAATCTTTTCAGCTTGCTGTGCATACATTCTTCTTTGAAAATATTTTAGCGGCAAGGCCAATTCTTTGGTTTTTGCTATACACTTGAGAGATTCAGTATTCAATTTAGGTGAGAAGTTGAATATACTGTTATTGGATTAGCAGGATTGATTGACTTGGCCAATATCTTCTATTTCTTTTTCCACACTGTTGAAGTTCTTTGCTGCGTTTTAGGTCCCTGACTTTCCAAATATATTGACAGACAGAATGTTTCTGTAGAATTCTGTATTCGAATTCATTCTGTTGCTGCCATCATCGTGATTCACATTCGCCTTCAGTGACTGATGAGTTTGTATGTTTGAGATCATGAATAGGTCTATTCTTCCTCCACACTTTGAATTAACAATCAGTTTGGTAGAAAAATGCAAAATGTAACCAGTTCATTTGAGTTCTCAGAATTCTGAATTTTTTCCCAGAATTTTATTTCCCCTCAGAATTTTGGATTAAGTAGTCCCCTCATGACTTTTTTTTTTTTTAATTAATAATTTTTCCGCCTCAGAATTCTGACTTTCTTTTTCTCAAAAGTCTAAATTTAATCTCAGAATTCTGACTTTTTTCCCTCAGAAGTCTTATTTTAATCCTAAAATTCTGCTTTTTTCCCTCAGAAGTCTTATTTTAATCCTAAAATTCTGCTTTTTTCCCCTCAGAAGTCTTATTTTAATCTTAAAATTCTGCTTTTTTCCCTCAGAAGTCTTATTTTAATCCTAAAATTCTGCTTTTTTCCTCAGAAGTCTTATTTTAATCCTAAAATTCTGCTTTTTTCCCCTCAGAAGTCTTATTTTAATCCTAAAATTCTGCTTTTTTCCTCAAAAGTCTTATTTTAATCCTAAAATTCTGCTTTTTTCCTCATAAGTCTTATTTTAATCTTAAAATTCTGCTTTTTCCCCCTCAGAATTCTGACTTTTTATCTCCAGAAGTCTTATTTTGATCTCAAAACTCTGACTTTTTCCCCCTCTGAAGTCTCATTTTAATCTCAAAATTCTGACATTTTTCCCCTCAGAATTTTGACTTTCTTTTTCTCATAAGTGTTATTTTAATCTCAAAATTTTGATTTTTGTCTCTCAGAATTCAGACATTTATTTTAGAAGACTACTTTAATCTCAAATCAACTGTTCTTACTTTAAAACCTTTAAGATAATACCTCCAGAAAAGGAAATGAAAATTCTGGGGGTGGGGGTGGGGGGGGGGGGGATTAAATTCAGAGAATAAACTCAAATAAATTTTTTTTCATGTTGGTTTATTTATTTCTAAATTTATTTTTAACTACATATGCTTTTTTTTACAGGTGAAACCATGCTCAAACCAAGCCAAACTAAACATAGACCTGCAGAGCTACAGTATGAATCAATTAAACATACAATCAATGAGGCAACTCTGAGCAACAAGCAACACCTGCCAGTCATGTCTTCCAACATTTTGTTTGCTTAAAAAATTGTGAAAAAGTCATTCTAAATGGTACCTGTATAGCATGTTGGCAAAAAGTCTTACCAAGTTTCGAAACAGAATTTAATAACATTTTAATGGGAATAATTGTGGAAGCTTATTTAAGGCTATAGTTCCACGTTGTTACACTACAATCCAGCTTTGCTGTTATAAAGGAATTTTGCACACAGATCACTATCCTTAAAAATATTCCCATAAATATTAAATGTTTCAAATCATAAGCAGAGACCTAAAAAAACATCAGTTCTTTTTTTTTTTTTTCCCCCTTTTGACAGTTTGCTTAAAGAGAGCTTTAAAAATGCTCCAAGCTCGAACTGTGCTCAACCAGCTGGTAGTCTGATTTCAGCTCGGGTTCTCTTAATGAGGGTGCATTCCCATTTTCAACCACTGGCACTGGCAATCACTGACAGTAATTCAGTCTATTACTCACTTTTTCATGTTGGGTGTCTATTACACGTCACACTGCTGGAATGCACAGTCCAGTGAGTGTTTAAATCACCTCACGCTGTGTTCACTTCATTGCTGTGCAGATGAATTTTGCCACGTGATATATAATGCGGCTTTCAAATGGAAGCATTCCATCAGACGTGTCACGTTAAGAGACTACATTAAGTATGAAGCAATATACAAACTCTGAGGCAGAATTTAAGATCCTCCATCAGATCTGAGGTTCTCAACTACATATTTCTGCTTCCTTTAGCACACTTCATTCAATCAGTCAGGTTTTTTTTTTTTGTTTGCTTTTCAGCATATTGCACTGAGTCAGGTGTGACAGTAGGGAGACAGCAAGACAGAAAATCCCCTGAACAGGATGCACACTAATACAATACTACAATACAACAATACATTTCCATCATTCTACAGTAACATAACATAACATGACACTTTCTTGTCTCCAGACTTTTTTTTCTTCCTGGCATTTAAGTCTAAGATAACTACCACTTCCCCCACTCCTGGTTGTGAAAATAGCACTGGGTGTATTCTAACTTTCAATTCCAGTACTGAAGCGGTTTTTGGTGCAGACTAATCAATTCGAAGGAGACACTTTGAAACGTGATACATAACTGGATGCACACGTCAATTGAAAAAAAAAACGCACTGTTTAAGGCTAAATTATTCAATAAGCCTAGGTAGGTATAATCTGAGAAAGAATTCCAAGAAGTGTATGCTCAGCTGGTGAAAGGCTAAGCTTCAGTCTCGTGATTCACACAAGACTCGCACTAAAGATCCTCCATTTTACAATTTACTGTAGCGTGACTGTTGTATTTTCAAGGTACCACAGCGATCCTTAAATAATGTTTTAAGGACAACTACAAGTAAGCATACAAAAGAAAGGGCATTGGTGGCTCAGTGGTAGGTTTTTCACGGGATTCCCAGCCAATGCCCAAAACCCCAGTCACTGGATGCAAGCCCAAAGCCCCCATAAAATGAGAGGGTTGTGCGGGTCAGTTGGTCTGCTGTGGCGACCCCTCTAAAAACAAGTAAGCATACAAAAGACTAACTGAGCGCAATCACTTTAAGATGTACAATTTGTGATCTTTTGTTTAATGGCGATTATTACTGAAATTATTATTTATCTTATTATTTTCTATTATTTACGGCTGATTTGCATTAAGATGCTTACTACAGTTAAAAAGACCGGTAGTTTGTTTTATCATAGTCTTTCTGTCAGCTCAAACCTAACTATGCTTCCGCCTTTATCACCTCTATCATCAACAATTCGTTTCCACCCAAAGAACTGTAACACATTGCATGATTCACATTAATATATGAGAAGCGTTCAAGTCAAACCAGAAATTTCTCTTCAAGTATGGTGATGAGACTCTTATACACAATAAAAATATTTGAATGGTGCAAATGTTTTTAAGAGAACCGCGTGCCTGGGAATAATGACCCTGGCCGAGATGGCTCAGAGCCCACTGCACTGTTCCTGTGTACAAGTGGAACACCTGATCCTTAAAAATTAATGGACAAATTGTCGTCAATTTGTGCAAGAGATGCATCTGTCTTTGAGAGCTGTACACACATTTACCAACACCACTTGCACGTTACAGAAACTCGGCTGAGAGTTATTGCCACATCCCCCTGTACAGTCCTCACCTCGCTCCAAGCCATTTCTGCATGGTTGGGCCATTAAAGGAGCTCCTGGGTGGCCAGCGATTCCAGCGAGAAGCAGGCAGTCCAATAATGGCTAACGTGTACTGAGAAAACTTTCTACTTTGATGGTATCCAAGCACTAGTGAAAACACTGGGATAAGCAAATGAGTGTAGCAGGGGATTATATAGAGAAATAAAGGGAGTTTTACTCTCATACTTGTGTTATTCTGTACAATCAAAAGTTCCAGTTTGACTTGACCAACCCTTGTAGTATATCGCACTATTATATGTAAACAGTAATCTTTATTGTAAGCAGAAATGCAATAATTGCACCAGTTTCTTAGATCCTCAAAGCAGACTCATGATCAAAATCACTGGCATTGTTGTTTATTGTCGTCTCACCATCTATACCGCTATATCCTGTATACAGGGTTGCAGGGGCCCCAAAGACTATCCCAGGAGATTTAGGGCCAAGCAATTGCAGACACATAAACACCCTTACACATGCTTTCACACACTACGGGCAATTTGGAAATGCCAACGAATATAATGTATGTTTTTGGACAGTGGGAGGAAGTCAGAGCACCCAAAGGAAACCCATCAAGCATGGGGAAAACATGCAAAGCTCCATGCACACACACCCTGAGGTGTGAATCGAACCCAGGACCCTTCTAACCCTTCTAGACAGTTCTAACCACTAAGCCACCATGCCACCCGCTGATGTGGTATTTAAGAAATAATAATATCTGTAATGATTCACAAGCTTTTAGAGCTGCATTATAAGGTACAAAATGTATGTAATCCAAAGGTAAAAAGGTAGTACAAAATGTTTTGCAAATAATAGAACTTTCCAAAGTTGACTCAAACGTGTCACATAATCAGAATCAAAACAATAAACAGAAACCACAATAAAGGTGCATACTGTACAGTAGGCATAGGTAATGATGTAATTGCATACATTTGTATTTTTTTATTTGCATAAACGTAGAACCTGCATTACTTGTGTAGCTGAGGATACATTTTATTAAATGTCTAATGTACATTAGGAGAGTACAGTACAGTATTAGTGAAGAATTCCTAGCAAGTCATAGCACACAGACACACACACACACATGCAGAAATGATATCACATAACATAAACCTCCTTCTGACCTCATGCTCACCCTTTTAATCTTTGAAACACACCTTTTATTTGATCCTTTAGTCAATAGCTTGCTACCGTATTTGAAAAAGCGCTATGTTGAAAAGTGGGATTTCAACCAATTACCGACCACCGCTGAGACGTTCTGAAATGCTTTTCTTTATTCTATTCATCGGCATTACGGTGCGCTAATGAAAAAATCCAGTAGATTTTCTGCTAAACCTTTTCTAAAGAGAGTCGTGATTACTCTCCTAGCATTGAGCTCAATAACCAATATCTCTCTTCAGGGGTGGCGGAGCTTGGGTAAAAGGCGTTGCTGAAATTGGCTTCGTCTCCATGATATACCTCATTTTTTCTTCTTCTTCTTCTCTCTCTCTCTCTCTCTCTCGCTCTCTCTCTCTTAAACACACAACGAGGTAAGAGCTCATGAACCTCTACTTAACCTTAACGGCTTTCTTGCCCTGAAATAAAGCCAGGTGCTATAACACAGGAGACAGCGTAGGGGTTTTAGTTATGATAACCTTCTGATTACAATTTGAACCCTGCACTGTTGACTTTAGTTTGATCGTAGCCTCTGCTCCTGAAATGTTATATGATTCATATGGATTCTGACTTATTAAGTTGATAAAACATAAAAAAAAAATTTAATTAAGTATTTTGTAAAATAGAAGTGATGTATGCAGGTTTATATTGAACCTACTTTACTGAACACATCACGTCCTGCTTCACATTCCATTCGGACAGATAAGTCACATGTTTATCACTTGAGTATAATCACTGGATTATCATCAAATGTTTCACATATTTTATATTAATTCTTTTATTTATTTCTAATTGTGATAATTTTATTTCATATTATTATTATTATTATTATTATTATTTTTTTTTTTTTTACGGATTGTTCCATTTTACATGATACTTTTCATTGACCATTTACTTTAATGTGACTTTTTATGAGTTGCTTCATTTCACATATCATTAACTTTCACATGTGATTTTTTTCACCTGATTTATTTCCTTTCACATGTGAATTATTTATAAAAAAAATTTACAAATAAACTTTCACATATTATTTTTTCACAAGTTATGTTTCACATGATTTTTTACAGATTGTTTATTTTCACATGCAATTCATTTAACATATCATTTTCCTTCACACATGAATTTTAAATTGATCTTTTACATTCACAGGTGATTTAAAAAAAAGATATTTCTCTTCACATTGTTTTTTTGTCAACTGATCATTTACTTTTGCATTAAAAAAAATAGATCATTTACCTTCACATGTAATAATTTTCACACACTATTTAACTTCATGTACTTTATTTTTAACAGATACAAATAATTTTTTTTTTACAATTTTTTTTTTCAATTTAGATATAATGAAATTTTTAAGTACGATTTTTCAGTAATTTACCTGTGTGTAATTCAATGTTAGAATTTATCTTAACATGCAAGAGATATGATATTCAGTATACATATGATGTGACAAGACATGACATCATATTTAATATAAGCAATATGAATGAGAATGAGCATATACGTCTCGGGTTACTTTGCTGTAACCCTGTTCCCTGAAAAAGGAGGGAACGAGATGCTGCGTGAAAACGCTATGGGAAACATCTTTGTCATGTTGCCGGTTGTGAGGCATGTGTGCAAACA
>JAQMYI010000013.1:13487550-13499885 GCA_030014275.1 Clariallabes melas | reverse complement strand
AGTTTGCATGTTCTCCCCGTGCTTGGTGGGTTTCCTCCGGGTACTCCGGTTTCCTCCCACAGTTCAAAGACATGCAGATTAGGCTAATTGGTGTTCCCAAATTACCTGTAGTGTGTGAATGTGCATGTGAATGTAGACTGGAGGTCCTACCACGGTCACAAAATGGCAATTAATACACTGGTAATCACCATTGGCCTTATTGGACTACAGAGGTTCCTAGATAGACAGATACTGTATATATTGACATTACATTTACCCATCATTCAAACACAGTGCATTTTCACTATATTGTAAAAAATATAGATGCACCTGCTAAATCTGTAGCAGTGCGTCTAACTATTTTCAACAGCATTATTTTTTTGTATTATTGATTGAATAATTTTGAGCAGCACTCTAACAGGTTCCATGTTTCTAAAGAAAAACAAATCGCAGTGATAGAAGAATTAAGTGTGGGCTGGTGTTTGTGTGCATGTGTGTGTGTGTGTGTGTGTGTGTGTGGGCAGTCAAAACAGTTCTAAATATCTAACGTGTAAATGATTCATAGACTCGTCCATTTAAATATAGACAGTTGGGAAACGTTGGACTGTTTTCATGGGAGATTTGGTGTGATTGTGTAATTATGGAGTTATGTTGAATTTTGTAAGGAAAATAAATGCGCTATGCGGCATGGTGACATAATGGTTTGCACTTGTGGCCTCGCACCTCCAGGGTCAAGGGTTTTGAGTCCCACATTGGGGTCTGTGTGCATGGAGTTTTCATGTTCTCCCTGTGCTTGGTGGGTTTCCCCCGGGTACTCCGGTTTCCTCCCAAAAGTCCAAAGACATGCAGATTAGACTAATTGGTGTTCCCAAATTGCCAGTAGTGTGTATGTGTCTCTGTGTGTGCTTGAATGCCCTGCAATGGATTGATGCCTTGGTGTATCCTGCCTTGTGCCCTGAGTACCCCCATATGCTACAGGATTTCTGTGATTCTGTATAGGATAAGAAGTCATTTAGATAATGAGTGAGTAAATGTGCAGTAATATTGAGGCTCTAGATTAAACGATGAATTCTTTTAAGTTTTAAGTTCCTTTTTTTCGAGTGTGTGGGTATGGCTGTTTGTGCACTGGGAGACAGTGCTGCCTTCTTCTTTTCTTATTCTCCTTATTATTAAAGTTTTATTGGGGCATTGGTGGTTCAGTAGTCGATGTCTCACCTGCCATGCTGAGGCCCAGGCCCAGGTTTGATTTCCAGCCAATGTCCAATGCTCAGAAAAAGATGCAAGGGTTGCATTAGGATGGATATCCAGCATAAAACCCGTGCCAGATCAAATGTTTGGATCCTAACAGGAGCAGCCAAAAGAAGAACAACATTATTAAAGTTTCATTCTCCATCATTCAACCTGAAGTTTGTCTTAATCCCTCTGTCACTGAGTAGACTAAGCTAGACACTATCGGTTTTTGGGGAAAAAGGAATTATGGGGGTGTGAGAGAATGTTTTTTTCTTTTGGTGGGGGGTCACTTAACTTAGTCGTATCCAATACCCCCATCATTAGGGCACTCCCATATAGGGAGGGCCAAGGACTATCAAGTGTTTCTTCCGAGCCGCGTGACGCCAGCTAACAGCATCTTCTAGAATTGCGAGCTCACCATTGGGAATGCTGTAACACGCTCGGAGGACAGCGCTATCCATTTCTTTCACCAGACGCCCATATATAGCCGCGATTGATGTGAGAGCGCGTAGTGCCTCCCATCCCTCCTCTCTGAGAGAGCTCGGTCAATCAGCTATCACCAGGCCCCCAGCTATGGGAGGCTACGGCATCACCTGTGTTCGGACATGAGATTTCCGGAGATTTAGGGTGAGCTTAATACCTCTGCAGTACACAAGGACTAAATGAGAATGTTCAGCTATAACAGGGTAAGAAAACACAGCCAAGCAACATGGCACCTACAATATGATCTTTCGGCTGCTGGGAATATGGTCTTTCAACAAGGGGTTGTCACAGCGGACCGCACATACAAGCTTGGTGGGTTTTATGTCGGATACCTTTTCTGACACAACCCTCCTATTTTACCCAGTCTTGGGACCAGCACTGCATCCAGTGGCTGCGGTTTGGACACTGGCTGGGAATTGAACCCGGGCCCAAACTCCAGCCACTGGATTCAGTGCCATGCAATAAATTCTTTTAATGATAAGTAGTAATGCATAAGGTAAAAGATATCAGCTGGCATAAGGACTTGTGTTCCTGTCCCATGCCCAGTATTCCCACCGTGAGCTTAACTGTTATTATATGTCAACTAAGACTTGCACAAATTCTGGCTCAATTAAAAAACGTAATCAGGACAGTACTGTAAATAATCTTTGATGGGCATTTTAGCTATGGATTTTTTTTCTCCGTGCTATATATTTAAATAAGGTTCCAGCTGGATGAGATATTTCTTTCACACTTCATCACCTCTCTCTCTTCTTCTTTTCTATAAAGTTTTGGCTGAGGATAAGCAAGGATTGAGTCTATTTTTAACCCTGTCTGTAGGCACGAGCATGTTCTGTGCATGTTAACTCCAGCACACAAAAACAACACATATCTCAAATCCTCTTGCATATATTGACTTGCATATAAATTTATCGAAAACATTTTTTTCCCCAATGATAATGATTAATAAACATGCTTTAGACGCACTCTTCCAAACCATTTTTTAAGCCATTCAACCTCTTTGACTTTCTTTCTCCGCTCCAGTCCCTGATGATGGAGTCAGTGAAATGAGTTTCAGAAATTCAGCAACGACCCATCTGTCATGTATTCGTCATGAGCCCTGCGATTTCGTGCTTGGGATAAAAGGAAAGGTCATCGCGTCTCCGCTGGAAGGTCACAAATGTCACCGGGACAGACTGTCTAATGAAAAACCAATGCATATCCGCTTAAACTCATCGATGTCCCGTGAGCATGTGTATGTGCGCGCTCACATTCCGAGGTATCCTAAATGCAAAACCGATGAGTCCGTTCACTTAACTGGATCAGCGCCGTGACGTGAAGTACAACTCGTGAACCGGTGATTGAATCGGCGCATTCTCGGCCTTTCATCTCACTAGGTGAGGTTCGATGAGACTACATCCGACCTGCAGGATGACATTTGTACAAATGTGAATTGAATTTGAGAGCTGGGTGCTGAAAAGGTGACACGGAACATAGCCCCAGTTTAAAAGGCACATCTCTCATTTTCGTTTTATAATGAGTAAACGGAATTAGATTTAGCAAGACAGCCATGAAAGAGTGGCTTTATGAATTCAGTTTTAGCTACCGAGCATAGCAAATAGTTATAAATGATTGTAAAGTATAAGACTGTCAGGTTTCAGGGGTTGCTTAGCTCAGTGTGATGAATTCTCACATGTTTAACGCTGCAGCTTCCATGTTTCCAGCTTGGATTGCACGCTTAATTGAAACAAAGTAGAAATTGGGTGGATAATTGTTCTTATAAGAAATTATACCACAAATACTGTAGGTTACTATGGTAGACTACTATAGTATTTGGTATTTTTTTCATATTTTGGTCTGTCCACTCCCCAACCTGGAGATTCTGCATATCCATTATTCCTGTGGAACATACTTAAGGGGTGCCATTCAAACACTACGGGAAATTTGGGAACATCATTTAGTCTGCATGTCTTTGGACTGTGGAAAGACACCGGAGTATCCGGAGGAAACCCACCAAGCACTGCGAGAACCCGCAAATGTCCATGCACACAGACCACAGGCAGGAATCGAACCCGATGCTGAAGGTGCAAAGTGACCGTGCTACTGTACCACTAACCCACCATGCCACCACTGTAAACTTTAATACATACCATAATATTACCGTGGTAATTCAGGCATTACCATGATAGGCGGTCATAGATCTCCTGGGTGGGGTACTATGGCACTTCAGTGGGTACCGTGCGTGTACCCTGTACTTTGGTGAATACCATGGTACTTACAGGTTAGTAGAGTGGCTACCCAATTTCAGAGGGTTTCCAATATGCTATGGTTGTATATACAGTGTTTCAACATACACTATATTATTTATTTAATCTCTCATAGATACAATGGTACCATACTTTAGAAATATTCCCATTTGCGGTACATAAACATGTATAACATACAGTATTTTCGACAGTATCCTGATACTTATCCAGTTCCATCCATCCATCCATCCATCCATCCATCCATCCATCCATCCTTCCATCCATCCATCCTTCCATCCATCCATCCATCCATCCATCTATCCTTCCATCCATCCATCCATCCATCCATCCATCCATCCATCCATCCTTCCATCCATCCATCCATCCATCCATCCATCCATCTAGGAACCTCTGTTGTCCAACTAAGGACTGTGAAGGCCAGTGGTGACCATTGTATTTATTCCCATTTTACACCCATGGTAGGGCCATTCACACATAATTTGACAACACCAATTAGCCTAATCTGCATGTTTTGGGTTGAAACCCACCAAGCATGGGCAGAACATGCAAAGTCCATGCACACAGACCATGAGGCAGTAATCAAACCCCAATGCTGGAGGTGCAAGGTGGCTTGGTGCTAACCACTAAGCAACTACTGTATGTTGCCATGATCTATAGTACATTCCATAATATTACAGTGGTACTACAGGCGTTACCATGGTACTGTAGGCACCATAGGACTTCATAGATGATTAGGCAGTTATTTCTGCTCGCAACGATTTGCACAGTGACAGGACAAGCTGTCTCAATTAATTGTTAAAAAACTAATAATAGTTGAAATAAAAACATATTTCAATACAGATCAGTGTACATTATTTGAAAAACATTCACAAGGAAAACTTTATAATTCGTTCTGTGGTTCGACTTGACGCTTTAAAAAGCTGGCTGTGGTTTCACAGTGGCAGGTTGACTGGCAGCTGATTGTTACGTATTCGACAAAATTTGCAAGGCCGTCTGGCATCCTGTGTTCCCAAGAACCTGTATCAAGTCATGTCCATGTCAGGAAATGACACTCTTTGTGTTACAGCGCGTATAACATACTGTAGGCTCAGTCAGCTCAGCGAAATCACCAGTGGTTAGTCACGAATAAATATTTCAGCGTCTGAATAAATAGTCACTCTTACTTCAATATGCATTTGCCTTCAGCTACAAAACATAATGCCTGGTTTGGGCTTTTTGATTTCCATGCCGGGTCCGTGATTGACGCTATCCTTTGAGTGAGCTCCAAATCTGACTTTAATGGAGATTTAAACAAAATAGATATATATATATATATCCCTTCGTCTTGCTGCAGCAGCAGTGTCGATGACCTCTGTGCGCTCTAAATTTAAAGAGAATTTGTTGTTGTTGTTGTTATTTTTTTTTCTCTCTTCCTTTCCACAGAACATGAGGTCTGAATAACAAAAGTTCAGAAAACTCCCAGAAAACTTACAGCAGTAGCTTTGAAAAGCATTTCATCTGAACAACATACAAAAGGAACTTTTTTTTTTTTTTTTCAATATTCGACTGCATTCAATTCCGATAAAAAGGTACGAAGGTCATTTATATAACTTTCATTATTTTCTAAAGGTATACGCTGTCCATGGTTCTGGGTTAAAGAAGCATTTTAATGGTACATACAAATGTTTAAACAACAAGCAGTGGTATAATTTATTTAGTATTATTTGTCTTTGAGGCCATATGTATAGTGGTTTTTCCATCTCGGTTTGTATGAAATCCAATCCGTCCACGCTGTGCTCACCGGGTTCTTTTGTGAAATCTTTTCGTAATGCCTAATTTGACCTTTTGAGAGTGTGTACTGTACAGTATGTGCGTCTATATATGGTGTACTGTATGGCCGCATCGAACGAATAAACACACCCTGTGAAGCACGTAGACAGCAACCGGCAGTGAAGGTTGAAGTTTAAGGAGTACTTCTGCAGCTTTGCCTCATCCTACCTCGGTTTCTGATCTTAAGGTGACCTCTCTCCTGCAGAGCGGCTTGCACACACACACACACACACACTCTGCGAGACCTATTTCATCTTCACTGTCCGTATCTCCGCTGTTTTCTCATCTGTTTTTATTATGTAATGATGTATCTATGTTCAGGTTTATTTTAAGACCCATCTTCTACATATCTCACACACATGCTGCTACTATTAGACACATTATAAAGTGGAAATGAAAAAAAGAGGGATAAAGATGGCAACATGGTGGCATACTGGTTTGCACAGTCGACTCACACCATTAGATCCTGGGCTCGATTTTCATCTGGTGTCTGTGTCTGGTGAGTTTGTACGTTTTTCTCCCTGAGCTTGATGAGTTTCCTCTAGGTACACCGGTTTCTTCCCACAGCCCAAAGACATGCACATTAGGTTAATTGGCGTTCCCAAAATGCTCATAGTGTGTGCGATGGATTGGCAACCTGTCCTACCTGTACCCCACCTCGTGTCATAAGTCTTCAGGTGGAATAGGCTCTAGGCCCCAGTGAAAGTCCTCGACTTACGCACGAGTTCCGTTTCAGGAGCATGTTTGTAAGTCGGATTTGTTCGTAAGTCCGACAAAGTAAGTCCTTTGACACGAATATACAATGTAAAGCATAACAATCCACTTGGCTAAATCTGAGCGGTGCATCTGTCCTCTTTCCCCACACTGCCATCATGTGGCCAAAAAACTGTAACTGCATGTAAGGCCTTTGAAACGAGACCTTGTTTAAATTCAACCCGCGAGAAAGAGACAACACACAATGGACGCCATTTAGTCTCAGAGCTGTTTTCCACTGTATTGGACTGTGAACTCTGTTTTGTTGAGGATTTTCTAAAATTAAGATTATTCACCATCAGGACAGCTTTACAGGACATTTTCTATCATCATGCTCCCAGACTGATTCATTTCTCCAGACATTTTATACATTCACTGCAGTGTCTACTTTTGTACAATACACATGAGCTACTTAAGCTATTTTTCTCACAACTACAAATGTTCGTAGAACCGTGGTCCATTTATATCTACTGTATAGAAGATGAATGAATGAATGAATGAATGAATGAAATAAAGACAACCAAACCACAATTTCATGCAGTCGGTATAAATGCTCAACGACTTGAGTCGAAAAATTCAAAAGAAACAAATAAGAACTTGAACAGAAAAAAATGGAAAGTGGAATAATGAAAAAGAAAGTACAGTACAAGAGAGAAGTATAAAAGCAAGTGAGAAGGTAACAATTATCATTCCTGATTAATCAATGAAATTAGAGGTAACAGGAAGCCAGGGTGTTTTTTTTTTTTTTTTTTTTTTTTGTAAAGCCACGCTCGCTCCTAAAAGCCTCAGGCATCACTGAACATGCAGAAACACAATAGAGCTCTCATGACACGTCGATAGGACATGCACCACAACCCTGCGTGAGACACAGAGCCCCGGGTTATTAATACCGCCCACCTAACAACCGAGAAACCCAAAGCACTCGACGATTTCTCACTCCTTCTGTTCTCACTTGCCCTTTATTGTTCAGAAAGGGCTGAAGATTAAAAGATTATCGCTGACTTCCACAGAGCATTTGATTTAACTATGGCATAAGTTCTGTATATGGATATTGTATTAATGTTGTGTGAACAATCTTGCACTAATTTCCACAACATACTGTACGTGACCCATTTTTTGTATGCTGACAAATTTTATACTGATAAGAATGAAGATGGAGTTCTGTATATTGAACGTAAAAAAAAACTACACAGCATTTTTTTGTAATAAAACTGTATGTTTTTGTGACGTAAAGAAATGAAACCATCTACTATAGATATATGTCTACATCTATCCATTAAGCTATCAATGATTCCCCAGTCCAGGATAAAGATCATGTAAAGAAAAAGCATGATGCTGCCACCACCATGTTTTCAATGTGCCCCCAAAAATTCTGTGCTTGGATGTTGTAAAAATGCGTTTACCATAAAGGCCCCATATTTTACTATTTCTTTTGCTTTAACAAATTAACACATAAATGTTGACCATCTAAAATGTGTCTTAGGAAAGGTTTGATCGGATAAGCGGAAAAGACTTGGCAAATGTTTAACCAATGATTTGCTTGTAGCCTGCATCGCAGCTATTGGCTGATCATGTGACCAAGGTCAATATTATCCTTTGCTTTTCTATACGGTACAGACAATGCATTTTTTTATCCTTTAAACACATTTTATTTCACTTCTCTTTCAAAAACACCATTTCAGGTTCTATGTAAACAAGCTACAGCTAAGCCACACCCGACCAGACAAACAGCCAGTAGGGGGCACCCAGTGGCTGACAAATCATATCTTTTATATTATTTCTAAGATAATGTTGATGAATGCTGAGTGGAAATTTGCCACACCTTCTGCAAATTTTTACCCAAAAGACTAAAATCATCTCTGCTCCTTATATGAGGTCACTGTGGGGGAAAATCTAATTGACTTGTTTCAACCATCGCCAACACAAAAATGTGGGGAAAAAGCAAGGAATGTTCTGTTTTATTATTATTTTTTTTCATTTTTTGTTTGTACACACACATCTGAATGACAAAATAGTGGCAATAAATATGAATTTTTCATAATACTGTAGATGCCCTTTAACTTATTCAAAATGTACTGCAATATTGATTGATTTATTGAAAAAATCCGTATTATAAGGATGACCACATATAATAATAACAATAATAATAATAATAATAATAACAATAATAATAATAATAATAATAATATTAATAACAATAATAATAATAATAAGAAGAAGAAGAAGAAGAAGAAGAAGATTAATAATAATAATAATAATAATAATAATAACTTAACTATAACCATACTTCAGACAAGAATTTTTTTTTACTAAACACTCTTAGACAAGAACACTCATGTGATCCAAAATGCTCAAAAATTAATTTTGAGAGCTTATATCCATTGTTTATATTCAATTTGCATCTCATCTATCTTTTTTTTTTTTTTTTTTAACAGAGTAAGAGTGTCTGCCTGCATGTTCAGCAGAGTAGCTGTGTGGTAATTTCGTGATTATGTTTAAGTGGAGTCATCATCCCTCTTATGGAAAAAGAGAGAAAGAGAGAGAGAGAGAGAGAGAGAGAGAGAGAGAGAGAGAACGCTAAATGAAGAGCAGAAAGTATGCCCCCACAATTGCTGAATGCAACTATTTACATTGCAGACGTTCTCCATGATTATCCTGCTAAAAGGAGTTTAAATGCGTGGGGTATTCAGGTGAACACAAACACTGTGCCGTTATTCGCTCATGAAGAATTAGAAATGTTCAATAACACGGGAATCTTTTGTGCATCCAATTATGTGGAGTTATTAAATCTACTTTCATACAAAGCTCTGATTTGGAGTAGTGCCATGACCCACTTATGGAAACCTGACTTAGTGAAACATTGTGTGTGTGTGTGTGTGTGTGTGTGTGTGGACGACTGGGGGATCAGATTCATTCATGCTGGCTCAAATATCTCATTCTGACAGGTAAGAGATTCACCACCTCCTCTTCCTGTCACGATGACGTCTGAGATATCTGACAGGTCCGTGAACGCGCAAATTACATTTTAAATGATTTCTGAACACTGGCGGTTATTAAGTTATAGTGATTTACTGTTCCAAAAAGTAATTAAAGTTGTAAATAAGATTTACTAACCACTGATTACCGGCAGAAGAGACTGGTGATAAATTGCCACCAATGCACTGTACTGTACATTAGCGAACTTCATGTGGAGCATAAAATGATGACATGATTCAAATTTATTTAGAAAATTACGGCAAATTGTATTCAGGAATCAGGAAGGAAACTGAGACTATGGGACCTACAATAACCAACAAGACTGAGTTTCTATTACGTTATGATGCCATAACATGCTGTGTTGCCCAGACCACAGCCGATAAAACACCCCTGCTTGTTTAAATAAATGTTTCATTTATTACAGTTAAATACACGTAAATGGTAATGGAATTCTACCCATCAGAAATTTCATCATTGTATAGGTACTGTGGTAGACTAATGCTACCTGTACCATGGTACAGTATAATACTGTAGTATAATGGTATTTTTGATAGTACCACAGTACTTATTTTCTGATATAGTACATACAACACCATACTATGGTACATGGTTATACTGTACCAAGGTACTTACAGTACAGTACCTCGGTTCAGCAATACATATATAGTACTATAGTAAGGCGGATGGTTATACAATATACCATAGTATGGTATTATAAAGCATGTACCAGGCTGTCGAAAAATACAGTACAGTATGTTATACAGTACATGTTTATATATCATAATAACAATATTTATATAGAATGTTACCACTAAATACCACAGTGTACAGTATGTTGAAATATTGCATACAGTAATATGGTACTAATATAAAGATAAAGATAACAAAAGTTGTTTGGTAGCTCTCAGAGACTAGCAGCAATAATAAACTAAAGAATAAACACAAGATAATTGCACTAAAATGTAATGAATATAACAATGTATACAATGGAATGTACAGTATGGACAAATATTAGGTACCTGCTAAATTTTTGTAGCCACTGAGCTAACCAATAAGTATGGTATTCATCAAAGTAGTGGTGAATACTTGTACTTGTACATGGTACAACGCACCATAGTATATATTTCAATATACCCCACTATGGTACATGGTTCTATCAGGGCACATGCTCTGGTAAATTGGTATATGTAATACAGTATGTTACAGGATTCTACCTTGGATTGTAGTATGGAACTTTGGAACATGTAGCAGGATACTGTCAAAAATATGTTATACATGTTATGATATAGCCTGCACTATATCATATACAGTAGTATCAAGTATCAAGTAGTATGTACTAACATATCTAAAGTGGTACAGTATGTACAAACATACAGTATCATATTAGATACCTGATGAACTTTGGTAGCCATCGTGGTACTTAATAAGTATCATGGTATTCACCAAAGTATTGTGGTACAGTACATGCCCTGGTACTACCACGGTACCCACAGTACATAACCTGGTACTCTATAAAGACCCTATTGTGCCTGCCATGGTGATGTCTGAAGTATGACATAATACTATGGTATATTTTAGTAAAATATACAGTAGTATATTTCATACGAAAAGTTCTTATTGGGCTTTCATTAGATATCAAAATATCTTTGGTTTTACACAACGATTAAAGAGAAAAAAAAAATGGACCAGTGGGATGTCTAGGGTAATAACATCCATCCATTCACTCATCAATTATCTATACCAATTATCCTGTGCAGAATCACGGAGGGATCTGGATGAACTTATCTCAATTTTTAATTTGAAATCATTCATCAGCCTTCCCTGCATGTCTTTGGACTGTGGGAAGAAACACCTGGAGGAAAGCAAGCAAGACCAAGCGCAAGGAGAACATTAATATTCCACGCCTTTGTTAACTTTATTAATTATAGCCCATTTTAGCTTTCCATGGAAATCCCATTGATTTCCAGTAATCGCTTGCTGACAGAATAAACTTTCCTTTTTTTTCACCTTTCAAATAACCGGACCAACATTTAAGCACCTACTGTTTATGTATAAAGAAAACAAAGTAAGAATACAACCAGGTAGAAGCGACTGGGTGTATCTGGCAAATATTGGTGGTAAGTGAACCAGTTATAAACACATGGAGGTGATTTGGAGTTTAGTACACGTTATGAGTCAGAGTGATGTAATGTTTGAAGTGGTCATGACATCTGTCTGGCATGGTCACGCAAACTTCTAGGCAAAAGGGATGTTATTTACTGGATGTCATTTCCAAAAAACAGTCACAAAAGCAGTTTCAGCAAGAAAACACGTCTGATAACATTGTCATCTTAAACAACACTTTGTCTTCTTAGCAATTGCTTCTGTAAGCATATTTTTTAAGTAGCATATACTCATTTTAATCAACAAATATTTAAGTAGGTAGAAATATAAATAAGAATTAAAATGCACCATTAAAAAGAGGAAGGTCAGACAAGCAATACCCAAAAAAGAAAGTTGCAGCAGAGGCTGTGTCTTGACAGGTCGTAAAACATGGACCAAGATAAGGAGCCAGGTGCCGAGCATGAGTGAGGCTGAGAACGCACACACTTTAGGTGCCTCTGGACAAAACTTAGCGCACACACTTAAAAGTGACCCTGGATGAAACTTAGCGCACACACTTTAGGTGTCGAACTTAGGGACAAGGCCGAGCGCACACACCTTGAGAGAGACCGGAAATACCAGGAAACGACTTATATGGGCATTAGATGAGGTAACTGAGAACGCAGGTGGATAAAGCTGAGAAAAACAAAGTCGTAAATCGTTTAGCTCAAAAACCAATCTGACACATGTGTGTAAGAGAATGAAGGACAAATGTGT
>JAQMYI010000013.1:13475686-13487450 GCA_030014275.1 Clariallabes melas | reverse complement strand
CTGGCTCACCTGGGTGCTTATTGCTGCAATAAACGACCTGACTTACTTCATCCAGCTCTGTGTGGTGTCTGAAATCTTCTTTAAATTCTACTTTAATACTCTTTGAAAGTACTTTGTTAACTGTTTGATATTTTGACTTAGAAGCAACTTCAACAGGTGGGAAAAATCTCCCACACTTCTTGCTTAAAGTCGTTCCAAATTGCCTCTGAGTCACCTATGCTGTGTTTATCAGCGTAAAGTGAGCTACAAAGCTTAATAGCTTCTAACACAAATCCCAAAGACCTTATCAAGGGCACTACTTGGTATATGGAACAAGGGATTGTATACCCAACATATTGCGCTAGCTTTTAATTTAACGCTATTTGCTATCTACATTAATTAGAAAGCTTGAAATGTCAATATTAGTTAATGTTACCTGTAAATCATTTTATAAAATGTAAAGCACAGCATATTCCATAGCATCAGCTCAGTTGCAATAGAAGCACTAGCACAAGCCACCAAATCCAGGATGAATCACATACAGTATTTGTAGGCCGTCTGGGGTAATCATGCAATTCTACATTCATTTTCACATGGTTGTTTCTACCTTGAATAAGTTTCTGATCCCGAGGTGGATCAGCATCATTTCTGATCCCGAGGTGGGAGGTAACTGAGTACATTTACTTCATTATTGCACTTATGTACATAGTTTGCGCATTTGCATACTTTACTTGGCCGGCACATTGGCTTAGTGGTTTGCACCGTCGTCCTGCACCCCCAGATCCTGGGTTCAATTCCAGCGTTGGTCTGTTTGCATGTTCTCTCTGTGCTTGGTGCGTTTCCTCCGGGTTCTCCATGGTTTCCTCCCACAGTCCAACTTTCTAACTGGTGTTTACAAATTGCCCATAGTGTGTGAATGTGTATGAGTGTTGACTGGAGGTCTTACCACGGTGGTACAAATGAGAACAACTTCACGGTCCTAGTTGACTACCGAGGTTCCTAGATGGATTGATGGATTGATGGAAGGTACAATACTTGAGTAGTTTTATTAGAGGATACTTTTTACTTTTACTCTGCTGAAAAGTACTGCAAATGTTTGTACTTTTACTCAACTACATTTCTGGGAATTTCACCACTTGCTGACTATTATGCGTAATTGCGCAACTTACCTTTCCATCGCGACACGTTTATTTTTTACTATGAAAAAGGCCACAGTGAGCTTATACAAGCTCTGTACATTTAAAACTTCAGTAAATTTGAAGGTGAGTACTTCTGTTCCTTTATTTAGGTACATTAGTATATGAATGACTTCTACTTTTACTTGAGTAATATTTGCCCTGGGGAATATCTACTTTTGCTTAAGTACAGGATTTACGTATGTACTTTACCCTCCTCAGAGGTACTCTTTCTGTTATCAAAGCCGCAGTGGCAGGGGTAGCACGGTGGTTAAGGTGTTGGACTGCTGATCAGATAGTCCCAGCACCACCTGGCTGCCACTTGAGCGAGGTCCTTCACCCTCAAGTGCTCAGATACAACCGTGTGTCAAGCTGTCAACCAGACATCATGAGTAACTGCCACAGAAACAACGGATATATCTCCAGGGTGGGGATTATCCATCACCGGATGGCATGTGGATGGATCCTCTCCCTATCCCCCTTCATCCTATCAAAGCAGCAAACTTTTCATGAGAACAACCTCAGTTTCAACCTTCCCGTATAGAAAAGCAAAGGATAATATTGACTTTGGTCACGTGATTAGCCAGTAGCTGTGATGCAGGCTACAAGCAAATCATTGGTTAAACATTTGCCAAGTCTTTTTCCGTTTATACAATCAAACCCTACCTAAGACACATTTCAGATGGTCAAAGCTTATACTTCTCAAAGTCAAATCGGTTGAGATGCACTCAGTGTTGCTTGGGTAGCTCGGTGACAACTAAACCGGAAAGAACGATTTCCAAACTTTGGAAATATGCACATGTATGGAAGTTATTTCCGTTACTGCATTACTAAGTGATATTATAAATACATTCAATAGGACCAAAAATAGCCTGGACTCTATTGTGTGCTGATGGAAGGCCTAGTAATGACGCCTGGTTTGGAGTGTGTGTGTGTGTGTGTGTGTGCATAAGTAATGACATATCTGCTATGGCTCACTGCTCAAACAGAGACACAGATGTATCAGCCTCCATCCTTGCATCACACACAAAACACACTCACACACACACACACACACACACACACACATGAGCACGCTGTTATTTATGCACATCCCAACCAACAACTCATTCTCTACCCACTCTAATTGCTAACATGACAAATGTTTTTTTTTCTAAGCAGAGAGTAATAACCGACGCACACATCCATGCTGATGTAAATGGTGTGATGTGTAAGTGCAATCCAATTAACGACCATGGAGGAGTCATGTAGCTGCATGAATATTTCAGATGTCAGAACAGAGTACAGTATGGACTTATAAGGGCACGGGCACACACATGGGTTGTATGTGTTTGTGTGTGTGTGTGTGTCTGTGGAAGCAGACTGTTTTGTTTGAGGCAAGAGATGAGGCAATGAGGTAAGCAGGACTCCCCAATGAAAGACTCCGAACCTGCAGTCTTTGCCTCCTGGCCTGGAACTAATTGGTGCAAGATTAAGTTTCTGAGGGATATAATAACCCAGGGCACATTTCCGTTTGGGTGCAGAGAGAGAGAGAGCGTGTAAAAAGGTGCAACTTTGTGTTTTCATCATACAGCTATAAAAAGAATCACAGCCTGGAATCAGACTGCACCGATTGAGTTTGAGCTTTATATGTATTTTAAAAAGTGCAAAATAAAACACGTTAAAATCTGTCGTGATTAAAATCGAGCCGAACAATAATATAAGACAAATGTTTTCGTAAATTGGCATGGGCATCCGGTCCCAGCGGGCATGCAGACTAGCCCTCGGGTCATCTTTAAAAGTCAGGAATCCTTAAGTGGTATTTTGGCATGTCTTCAAGATGAATTTAGTATGAAGTCTTAAAGAAAATTAGTTCTTAAAATCTTTAGGGAATTAATGGGTCAGGAAGACATCCCCAATAGGTCTCTAGTTTTCTCTCTCTCTCTCTCTCTCTCTCTCTCTCTCTCTCTCTCTCTTAGAGACTTAATCAGATATCATCTGGAAGGTTCGTTTTAGTTGCCATATTTCATCTTCGTTATACGATAAATGCTTTAGACAACATAGCATTCATTCATCCATCCATCTAGGAAACCCTGTAGTCCAACTTGGGACCGTGGAGGCCACTGGTGACCACCGTATTTATTCCCATTATTACGAGAAAGGTAGGATCTCCAGTCAACAATCACACATGCATTCACACTATGGGCAATTTGGGAACGCCAATTAGCTTAATCTGCATGTTTTGGACTAGGGGAGAACACAATAATACCCAGAGGAAACCCACCAAGCACGGGGAAACATACAAACTCCATGCACACAGACCCTGAGGCGGGAATTGAACCCAGACACTGGAGGTGCAAGTAGACATCTTATTGAGATGTGTCTGCAGCTTTAACTTTAGAGGGAGTTTTGGGATCAAATGTGCTAGAAAATAGAAGGCATTTTTCCCCCAGAATTATTAAATAGTCTTAGAAACTCCTGATGGTCAAAATTACACTCTCCAGCAGGTAGAAAAATGCTGTATTTCCATGAAACAGCAATTCATCTTCTTAAACAGTCTCAGCAGTACATCTCTTTAAAAAAATCACTAACAGCCAGAAGAAGTGTACACATGAGCTTTTTATTTAGGCTTGTATGCGTGAAATGGCAAAAGATCACACAGACGATAAATCCATGTCTGTAATATTCGGTAAATAATACAGCACTGACAGGCAAAGAAATACATAAAGGTCAAGTGGGGAAAAAATAAAAAAAGATGGCAACAAGAAAAATATGGACAGAAGGGAATGAAGATAATGAATGATAGACATGGTTGTAACTGGGAGTGAGAAAGGGATTCTGGGAGTTTCTGAGGCATGGATTGTTTATGATAATCATATCTTATCTACATCACAAATCAAATATCTTCATGAAATACCAACATCATCCATCAATGTCATTCTTCGTAACATACTATTGTTCATTACTGACCATTTATCAACCAGACAACGGTATTCCCGATAGTAAAGACCAATCTGATTTATAGTAGTATGAAGTAGTGTCAAAAAGTTTCAAGACTAGTTTTGCGCCAACAGATGGCAGCACACGGCTGCACGCTCAGTCACTGGGACTGCACGCTCAGTCACTGGGAGCACCGACCTTCATAAGTCAGTGTGCCAAAAGACATTGTAGTGTATACATCGGGAGCTGTGCAACTTGTGCTATTCTGACTACGTGCATTACAATGCTATTTCACATGGACAGCATAGAGCGAATGCAAAATTCTGCATAAAACTGGCCAAATCTGCCACAGAGACGTTTGCCATGATTGGGCAAGTTTTTGGCGATGCTACAATGAGTCGTTCAAGGTATTTTGAAGAGCGAAGAACATCAATGGAAGATGATGAGAGATCAGGAAGACCTCCAATGAGCTTAACCCCTGGAAATGTCAAAACCATTCAGCAACTTGTGCATGATCATCGTCATAAACCAAACAACAACACTGCTGCCGTTATCAGTGGGTCATACAGAAGAGTCCAGGAGATCCTCTCATGGGATTTGAACATGTGCCAAGTTTGTCCCCAGGCTGCTGACCCAGGAACAGAAGGAACATCGGGTCAAAGTTTGCCAAGAACTCTGTCAGCCCGCGATTAATGATGCGGCCTTCATGTCGAGGATCATTACCGGTGATGAAATTTGGGTATATGGTTATGACCCTGAGACGAAGCAACAGAAGAGGCCATGACTGAAAAAGGCGTAGCAGGTCTGCAGCTCGATTGAGTTCATGCTCAACGTCTTTTTTGACATTCATGGCATTGTACATCAAAAATTAGGGGCGAGACAGTCAATAGCGAATCCTACTGCCAGGTTTTTAAGGCATCTGAGGGAAAACGTTCATGCTATGAGTTAAGCTCATGTAATTGCTTCTGCTAGTTAAGCAGTTTCGTGAGATTTGTCATTTGTTCAATGTCCGAACGCATTAGAGGAAAGGAAATCAAGTTGTTGTTGTTGTTGTTAGTCTTTTGACTGCTTCACCACAGTGGATCATCCGATCCGCACAACACCTTGGCACAGGTTTTAAACCGGATGCCGTTCCTGATTTCAACCCTCCTTTTTTATCCGAGCTTGGGACCAACACTGCATCCAGTGGCTGGGGTTCAGGTATTGGGTGGGAATTGAACCTGGGCCTTCTGCATGGTAGGCGAGAAATCTACCACTGAACCACCAAAACGTCCAAAGGTCCATGATGTCCCCGGGAGGAACTGTCTTCAATCCTGGTTCTTCATTTGAACTTTATACACAATTTAGTCTAGAAATTGCAATTACTTTTGATACATTTGATCAAATCAAGTTTAAACAGCTCCTCATTTATTAAACAAAAATTCAGAAACAGAAAGAAATACCACATACCAAGTTGCTGTTAAATGTTTAACAAAGAGCAAACGTGCACGGTTCACAGTTCCACACATTTAATCTTTTAAACCTGCTTCCAAGGCGCACGTTGTCATAAAGCTAAGGACCCTTTCCGCTAATAATAGGCAAAACTCTATTTAAATGCTATACAGTACAGCACGCTGTCTGTGCTTTAATAAGACCTATTTTTTTATGTATCACATTCTGCCCCTTTGCCCTGTCACGGCTTGAACCGCCTCTGCTATGTTTCGCTCACGACCTAAAAGTAACATGATGGCAATTTGTGGATTTCAGGAGCCACGAAATAAATAATAAATAAATAAATAAATAAAATACATAAATAAATAAATAAAAAATTATCCGCAGCATTATCTGTGACATGTGTCCTCATTTCCAACGGACAAGGGAGGCGGAAGGTTGCTGATCTCGTCTCTAATTGAACGAGAGCCTAGGTACTGGATGTGAAGAAAACGTCCTCACACAGCGACGCACAAATGGATGGTTAAGCAGGGCCTGGCCGAATGTTTTTCAGTCAATTTCCGGTGCCTGGTTTGTCAGCGGGAACATTTGTCAACAGCGGTATTGATTTAGCAATAGGGCAGAGATTGGCTGGGAGTTAGAGCACTGTAAATCAGGTTACAAATCAAGACAACTGCGACACGGTGGAGAGCGCGCCGCTTCGAACGCTCTCTCTCTCTCTCTCTCTCTCTCTCCCTCTCTCTCTGAGACGAAGGTTAAACGTTAGCACGTAATAAGCAGCGACTTTGGGAATTGCACAGTCCTTGGAGTACATTTAGAAACCATTGCGAAGACTCAAAACAAGTTGATTTCAATCTGGTGTGCCGTTTTTTTTTCTTTTTATGTGATTCGAATGAGAATCATTTTTTGACATGCAAAAATACACTGTTAAACATGTTTCACTTTGGGGAAATCATTTAAAAAGTTGACACAAGAAACTTTTGTGTGTCTGTGTGTGTGTGTGTGTAAATATATGTGTGGGTTTGCTGATGCGTGTGCATGCCTGTGAGTTTGTGTGTGTCTGTGCTGAAGGCGAAAGACCAATTATATCTGGCATGAGCCTGACAGAATTCACCTGAAAGAGAAAAAGCACACCTACTCTCCATCTGAGACGACTTTGAGCAGCGCGATCAGACGCACGAACGGTACGCACGCTCGCACACTTCACAGGAGCGCACTCTTTTTAGTACACAGATATCATAACGCGCGCACACACATACGCACATCAGAGAGGCGTGAGGAAACACTTCTCCCATCATACTGTCTCTGGTTAACACTGGCGCTGGGTGTGAGAGTGAACATGTGAAAGACATACATGCACACCTCCAAGACCGTGGTCAAAACCACATGAATTTCAGCAAAATGCCTGGGTCAAATCTTAACATTAATGGAAATGTAAACAGTGGAGATTAAGTACTCGGAGCAAGGCACGATGCTTGGTTAAAAAAAAATCCCTCCAAACCTACTATATAAAAATGACTCTCTCTCTTTTTTTCTTTTTTGGTTTTAAAGCCTTACTGAAATAGGCAACCTACAAGCTTTTTTTTAGTAACACAACATTTTGAAGGTGTCTAGTTCAGAAACGTGCATTTTTCATGTGAACCAGCTTAGAGCCAATCATCAGCTTCGACTGAATGTACACAGACAAGCTAGACTGGACGGTTTAACCGTCAAGATTTTATTTTGATGGACAAATCTGTTAAATTCAACTTAGCAACTCATTAGATGTTTTACTACAATATGTACAGTACTATAGTATGGTAATTCAGACATTACAATGATAGCCACCACATGACTTCCTAGTTACTAGGGCACATCAGTGGGTACTGTGTTAGTACTACAGTGTGTACTACCATAATTTGTTGAATACCATGGTACTTACTGTACTGGGGACCACAGTGGCTGCCAAAGTTCATCAGTTATTCAATATGGTCTGTTTGTACATGTTGTACCATATTTGTTATGTTAGGGCACCTACTGGTATGGTATGGTACAGACAGTACATTATATTTTCTTTAAAGTATCATAGTACGTGTTCCATAGTACTGTACTACTGTTCATACAGTAGTAGAACCATGTGCCATACTATAGCACATATACAGTACTGTTGTTTCAAAGTTTGTACCATGGTAAAACCATGTACAGCAAAATATGATGGTAAAGGTACAGTACCACTGGACCATTCTAAAATTTCTTATGCAAAGATCTTTTAACTTGGGTTTCCTGCAGGTTAAAGGATCTTAGAGATATCTTGAAAATTTGAGAATGGTAGATCTCAACCAGAAAACACACCAGTCAGGGTTGCAGGAAGACTGGAGCCTATCCCAGGAAACTTCAGGCCCAAGGCAGGGTACACCCTGGACAAGGTGCCAATTCATCACAAGGCACGCATGCACAGACCACCCACTCATTCACACACTACTCAGGCAATCTGAGAACACTAATTAGCCTTGAACTGTTGGAGGAAACTGGAGTACCAGGAGGAAACCCCCCAAGCATGGGGAACCTGCAAATCTATGCAGACAGACAGGAGGTGGGAATTGAACCCTGGTCCTTGGGGGAGCAAGGCGACAAAAAGAAATTAAAGATCTGGAAGCATAGAAAACATGGAACTAGAAAATATGGAACTAATACTAGCAGTTTGAACTATTGCAAAATGATAAAGACATGGACATGCTCATTTATCAAGCCCCTTGTTGGGTTTTTTAGAACTAAAGTGATGAGCAAGCCATTCAAAGCAAAGATGTTTTAAGATATTTAAGATCTGATTAAAGACTCTGATCGGGCATAGCATTTCAACGTAAAACATAAAGAAGAATATTGTGTAGTTCCTCTTGTGCCACCTGGGGCAGCTCTGGCTCCTTGGGGCATGACTCCGCAAGACCTCTTGGGTGTGCTGTGGTTTCTGGCATCAGGACACTTGTAGCGGTTCCTTTAGGTGCTGCTACAGTAGGTATGGCTTCTGTGGATCAGACTTGTTTGTCCTGTGGATGCTTGATTGGATCGAGATCTACAGATTGGGATTTGTCTGCTGGGCCTGTACCTTCATTTCACCTATGCCTGGATAAAATAAAAAATTCTCATGACAAGTACAAATCAGAATAACAACAACAACAACAACAACAACAAAAAAATGTCCAGAGACCAAACTTAAACCTTACAGCCTTGTTTGCATAATTGCCAGTGATTGCATGCCAACAAATAGGTTTCAGAATTGAAAAGTAGATTAGGTTGTCCAAATGTTATTTTCAAGCAATACAAAATGAGACCCTTATAACACAAAAATAGAGGGAGTCCAGACGAGCATAAGGAACGAATAACAATAAAACCTCAGTCACTCATGGTCTACACGCTTCATCCTGTATAAAAGGTCACGGTGGGGGAGCACAAGGCAGGGTACACCTTGGACAGAGGGCCAATCAATTGCAGGGCACACACATACACATACACACTCATTCACACATGATGAGCAACACCAGTCTGTGGGAGGACCCACTGGAGAAACCGGAGGAAACCCACCAAACACGAGGAGAAAATGCAGACCCCAAGGTGGGAATCAAACCTGGACCCTGGAGGTGCAAGGCAACAGCGCTAACCACTAAGCCGCCGTGCAGCCACAAAGAAACCTAACAACATTTATCAGTTTATTTCACAACCCGTAATGAAAGGGGTGTGGAAAAAGCTGAAGGCCGAGCAGATGTGAAGAATTCAAAACACTCTGTAGCTATTTCGGTGCAAAACGCTATAAATACAACCAATTCTACCTTTTACATGCAGTCTATTCATGTCATATTTTAATCTTATCCTGTACGTAGTGCTGCAAACAACATTCAAGTCCAAGCACAAGATGCTGTGATCAATTTCTAGACAGAGCAAGGTGCTTTGCATGATGACACCCTTGTGTAACACACAAAACACATTCCCGCTCCGGATGCTGCCGATTCCTGTAGAATCGTGTCTCAGCTCTCTCAAATAAAATACAAATACAATTTTATTATTAAAAATTGAAAATAAAGGAGTTTTTTATTTTTATTTTTATTAATAAAGTCCACTTTTAAGAGTTGGAGAATATTCGGGGAACCGTATGATTTTTTTCCCCTCCCCTTCCTTAGGGTTTGTATTATGTAAGACAAAAGACAGTTATAAATCCCACAGCTGTCATGCTTTTGCGTTAAAAATAAAATGCTGGTTTGGACTGCTTTCTGATATTATATAAGGCGTATTTCATCCTCTTGCACAGCATTCAAATCAAACTTTTGTTTGCTATCACGCTATTTTTATTCCTATCCAATATATTGCATGTAGTGCCTAAGTTTCTGGAGGCGGAGGTGGAGGCGTGCGGCGTTGCGCTGCTGTTTCGTGTGCATTATTTTTCCATTAAAGAAATAGAAGTTGATCCAAAAGACACGCGAGCTAACAGATAGAAGAAGAAGAAGAAGAAAAAGGTCTCTACACATGCCTCAAATACAGAAACACACCAATTTAATCATGTTTACTCTATTTGCTACAATAAATACACACTCTCACACACACATACACACACACACACACAGACACTCAAATAACTCAGTCACTAAGCATGGGTCTTATTGATCCAAAGAGAAACATAATAAATTTACACCAGGATCAGCTGTGATGTATTTGCAACTAGCAGTCTCAGCTTGATCTTCTGACCTTACACACACACACACACACACACACATACACACACATCATTTATTGAATGCTGGCAGGAACAGGCTCTTCTCCAGCAGTTCCTCAGGGAATGCAGTGATTATCTTTAAGTCTCTTGGTGTAGCTGACTGCTGCCTCTCATCCGCTCTTAACACTCCTATGTCTCCACATGAAGACAGATGAGTGTGTTAAAACGGACAGTCAGACCACCTCGGGGGGAAAAAGCACCACTCGGGGAAGAGCTTAACTCACTTAACGCTCGACCTTGGTCGTTATGGAGCTAGCGGAAAAATGGGTCTCACATCTGAGGAGCTTTCATTGAGACATCTTTTTTTGTGTCTTGACACACACACACACACACACACTCAGAACCCATCGTGCTAACTCTCATCCAGCAATGTTTTGTCTTTCGGAGTCCATGAATGGATACTGAGCCTGATCCACGCAGTTGTCTCTACACATACAAGTATACAAGCTTTAAGACAAGTTTTGGTATTTCTGGAATAGGACGATGCCAATTTGTTGTCATCCATCTCACTCAGATTCAGCTTACAGGCTGCTCTGGGCTGTTTACTGTCACTGGACTACTCGATGAATGACAGAAGGCCTACCAAAATTCTATCAATAGTCTCACAAAATGAGTCTGACTAAGCCTAAGCGAATATGCAGACATATGGGAATCCTCCGGGTTTAAATAAATATGATGAAGGAAGTCTTAAATGTGAGGCGTTGACATATGGCTTTCCCTGTACTTGCTTTGTCATATTAATGCAAAGTAATTCTTTAAAAATGAGAGGTATTATTAGATTTTGTCACAAAATCTTTCATGATTTAGGACATTTTAGACTGTAATGTAGTATGATATAGTCGTCCAAAATTGTGCAAATTTACACATATTGATAATGCCACAAGGCAGGTTTATGGACATATGGATGTAGATTTGGGTGGTATGGTGGTGTAGTGGTTAGCACTGTTGCTTTGCACCTCCAGGGTCCGCGTTCGATTCCCGCCTCAGGGTCTACAATATGTGCATTGAGTTTGCATGTACTCGGGTTTCCTCCGGGTACTCCGGTTTTCTCCCACAGTCCAAAGACATGCATATTAGGCTAATTGTCATTCCCAAATTGCCTGTAATGTGTGAATGACATGGATTGGCACTCCGTCAAGGGTGTACCCTGCATCAGGCCCTAAGCATCCTGGGACTGGCTCCAGCAAACCCACCCCCCACCACCACCACCCCCAATATAGATGATAAGAGATGGATGTAGATTTAAATTCATGATAAACAAGCTAGAGCAAAGAAAAACTCCCTGAAATGATGAGAACCCATTAGAAGTTCTACTAGGGTATGTTCATGGTTTAATATGGTAAACACATACCGTAGTAATTCCCAGAGTACTATAGCACTTGGGTAGTACTATGGTAGTACTATGGGAGACATAGTACCGTGGTCGTACTAAGGTGTGCACCACAATACTTATTGGGTACCTCCGTGGCTAACAAAATTCAGCAGGTATGTAATACAGTATTTTTGTACATATTAGCTA
>JAQMYI010000013.1:13329017-13347959 GCA_030014275.1 Clariallabes melas | reverse complement strand
GTGGCGGTAGGAGCTTAATGTGGGAGCCCCCTAGCGACTGGGAGGAATTGGACACGATTAAATTAGGGGAGAAAATCGGAAAAAATCGGGGGGAAAATAAATAAATAAAAAATTTTAATTTGTTTTACAAAAAACAACGATTCACTGATCCCTTTCTGATATTTTGAGAATGTTATTCTGTCTTAATTATCTTTAAAACGGTACATTTTAAAATTAAAATAAATAACAAATGCAATGTGTCCCTACCAAATATCAGCAAATCTGTAATTAGTATCAAGTACTATGAATTACTAGACTGCACACATTTAATGCATAATAAAAAAGTATTATGGGATTACAAATTTGTCCCATATACCCCCATCTCTATTACCTCTATTTATCTTCTACTTCTTGCTAATTGATTCCTAAACCACCAGGAATCGGTGCTGCCTGTAAGCTGGTGTAATTTCGCTTGTGGCTTTGGTATAAGAGCAATGACCTGACAAAAACAAACAATACAGGCATAAATCTTCCTTTCTATTTAGTAAACTCAGAGTTCATCCTGCGCCTGTAGTGCTATTGCATTTACCCCTAATTGTGATCTTACCCTTCTGTACTGTACATTCTTGACGGAACAAAACAAAAAGCAAAAGTCAGCATGTATACCATCAATTCTAATAGTTAGACAGCCTTGCAGTTGTCTTCGTAAGCTCAGAGGAAGGGAGTTATTCTCCCGGGCCATGTGCACAGCATTGCTCCTGCTATAACCAAGTGATGCACAAAAACTGAACAATACAGCAGTACATTATTTCTGTGCTGAATTACTTATAAAGCTGGTATAATAAAGGTATGATGAAACGAGCGCTGGAAAAACGGCTTACATTTTGCAGACATTGCAAGGTGTGTGTGTGTGTCTGTGTGGGCTTAGACACTAAAATCTGAACGGCCCTTGGAGACCATGTACAAAACACATAAATGGTCAATTATAGTGACTTCAAAGGAAGGTACGATGAAAAATTAATACCAGTTTGTTGCGTAATCTATAGCCGCAGGTTATATAAGGACCCGAAACAGGCTAGAAGATGAGGATGCTCTTTAGGGCTCAAAGGAAAAGACAGGGAAAAAATGCCTTGTGCACTGCTGAACAGTACTCTTGTTCTTTTTTTTAAGTAATGTTACACTTTCAGAAGTTCCATAAGTTTCTCGTCTTGGGTCAGGAGAACATATCTCAGCGCAGAGTTCGACACATGCTGTGTTATCTTGACATCAACTGTAGAGCATGTGAACCAGGGAGAACTAAGGATAAGTTTAAACCTCTTTATTCATTGTTGGGTATCTCTGTTTCTATTTCTATACCAGCCTTAAGTACAGATCATGTTCAGTTCTCCTCCCATTGCTAGCATTACTATCTTTCCGTTCATGTATTCATTCATCTGCATGATCGGAAGTCCATCACAGGACACCGTGGACTTACTCACAAAATGTTTAAGAAAATCTTCACTGCGAGGGAAAAAATTCAAATTGCTATTTAATGAGGTTGTTTATCATGATAGAAGTGGCTTGATACTCCTCGTAATTCTTCCATGGTGCAACGAACATGAGATGGCCTGCGAATCTTATGATATATCCATTATATCCATTCGTTTCTCCGAGTGAACACCAATTTACATACCAAAGAATCTGTGCAAACCTGCTCGAATACCGGAATATTCAAAATAATGACTCCCACTGCACTATACTACTGCTTTCGTAGTGAACGCTAATCTGTAACGACGAAGGAATAACAGCGGAAAACTCAATTTATTCACTCACTTTAAACACCTGCTGGGGTTTCAAGTCTTTGTCATAATCTCAGTAGGGCACCTCCACCTCCTGTCTTCTTTTGTTCTCGAGCTAATAGCCTCACCAATCAGAGCTGACATCAAAACCGAGTCGAAAGCACGTCTCGCTGGAGCAAACCAGTGCGGAATCTGCGTACGAGCAGATCACCAGCAGGTGGGAAACGAGACGGCGACAGATGACGAGGACTAAGATGCATTGCTTGAGTGACGATATTGAGACGGAGTGCATGGTGGAAAACATTACGTCCATAATAGCGCTGGATAAAATTTATTCATAGTGAAGAGAAGCTTACTCATATCAAATGCATCCATTCTCTGAAGGTTTGATTTTTACTCAAGCTTACTCTGTTACAACCAGAGCTACTGCATACAGAGACAAGGGGTTGGTGGTAATGGTAGATGGAAAGATCATGATGCTGTAGCCTGATGAAATCAGTGAAAACAGAACGTATTACATGATTAGACTGTCATTGATCAAATATTTTATTATAAATACTTTAAGGCGGCACGGTGGCTCCTCCAGGGTCCGGGTTTGATTCCTGGCCAGATTCGATTCTGGTCTCTGGTTGAATGGAGTTTGCATGTTCTCCCAGCGCTTGGTGGGTTTTCTCCAGATGCTCCAGTTCCATCCCACAGTCCAAAGACATGCAGATTAGGTTAATTGGCCTTCCCAAATTTCCCATAGTGTTTAAATGAGTCTGTGAGTGTGGACTCAGGACTGTTGTATTTTTCATGTTGCATTTCATTTATAAAGTCATTTATATGTACGAAGCATAAGATGGCAGGGTGTAGTGGTCAGCACTATGGCCTCACACCTTCAGTTTTGCGGTTCAAATTTGCATGTTCTCCCTTTGCTTTGTGGGTTTCCACTGGGTTCTTGGGGTCAATTGACATTCCCAAAATGACCCATAGTATGTGTGTGCCCTGATGGATTTTGATGGATTGGTACCCTATTGGCACCCTGCCCAGGTCTCAACAATGGCAGCTTTGTGGTGCTGGGGCCTGAATAACAATAAGCAACCAAACTATCATACATTTATCTTTTGTTCTGTGTAAAGGGTCGCGGTGACCTACAGCCTATCCCAGGAGACTTGGGGTACGAGGCAAGGTACGCCCTGGACAGGGTGCCAATCCATTGCAGGGTGCACACACAGAATATGGGTCATTTTGGGAATGCCAATTAATCCTGAGTCAACCCGATCCTGTTGTGATGTGTTCGCTTTCCTAAGCAGAGGAATAGATGTAGAGTCTTGGGATGGTCATGTGATGTGAACCAGCAGATGGCAATCAACATTAGTTAATTAGTTGAAACGTCTCATCTTGAAAGGTCAGGTCTTCTCAAAAATACTTTAGAAAAAGAACATTGTGAACATCAATCGACTAAAGGGCAAAGGACTCGGGAGCGAAATTATTTTTGAATTTTCAAAAGTTGCAGCATTTTTTTGCAGCGCCGTGTTGCACCGAAATCAAAATTATAACATTCATTCATTCGTCTTCTATACCACTTATTCTGTTTAGGTCTGGAGCCCATAACAGGAGACTTGAAGTACAAGGCGGGGGTACACCCTGGACCGATCCAACGCAGAAAACACACACACAAATATATACACAAATATATACGGGCAATTTGGAAATGTCAATTAACCTAACCTGCGTGTCTTTGGACTGTTGGAGGAAACCGGAGCACTCGGTAAACTCACCCAGCGCGGGGAGAACAATCAAAGCCACGACCCTGGAGGTGCGACAGTTCTAACCGCCACCCAAAATTATACCATTTTATTTGACTTCTTATTTTTTCCACATTCTCCTATGGTGATCATCTCCTTGCATGGAGAAAACTCAGCTAGTTGTTAACCGTTTACAAAAAAGGTTTCCTCATTGATTTTCCTTCACAGCTCACTGAGTACCTTCGCGGGTTTCTCCTCACAGTGGTGATCTGAATATGTCAAGACGGCACATATAAGAAAATCCTGTCGTGTGTTGCAGCTGTGATAAGCGGAGGCATACGGCGTGTTGTCAGCTGCATTAAACTTGCGTCATGTACTTGTTTTGCTTCTGCAAACAGCTTCCTGCTCATGCTTCCTGCTGACTGGAGTGACATCTGTCATGTGTGTGTGTGTGTAAAAGTGAGAGAATGCCTATTAGTGCTGTCTTATTGCACTCAAGTGCTCATTTAAATCTTTGAAAGCACTAAGTCGGTAAGTGTATGTGTGTGAATATGGGTGTGACCGTGCTAACAATTAGCATATATCGTACCTCTTTATTCCTCCATACCATAGGAGCTTTACTAATACACAAAGTAATCTAGTCTTATTGCTCATTTACCATACTATTTATATAAATTACTATGATAAGCTATAATACATACCATAATATTCCATAGTTCATACTTTATAGAGTACCAGTGCAGGTAATATGGCACATTAGTTGTACTATGGTGTGTATGAGAACGCTTTTGTGAATACCGTGGTACTTTTTGGGTACCACAGTGCTTTCCAAAGGTATCTAATATGGTATGCTTGTACATACTGTACACTATTAAGTATGTTAGTACATTATACTACTCTGATATAGTACAGGCAGTACCATAAACTGCAAAACATATTTTTGATAGTATCCTGGTATAGAACTGTACTATAGTATATGAACCATTGTACCAAAGTATGTACTGTACCATGGTAGAATCATGTACCATAGAGTGTGTTATAGTATTATATCAGCAAATGAGTACCATAGTAAAGGTAATCTGGTACACGTAACATCTGACTTCCATGGCATCTATACCATGGTAAAAATTTCTTATGGTGCTATGTATGCAAAGCAATACATGAAAGAATAAACAGGAGGGCTGTTTTGCATTCAACTGAGTATGTTTTAACTTGTGTGATGGGAATTATTCCCCTATAGTCGCATTTCCCAACACATTTTATTCCTCTTTTACCTCAGGCTACCAGAGTACAACAGTACTGTTGTGTTTAATTCCTTAAAGAAGGGCAAATTGTACAGTACTTTCACAGAACAACTATGAAACAGTGTTGAAGCAGCTATAAACAGTAGTTTGTTCGCATGTCTCTCTCAGGGTTAAAAAGACTTTAAATGCATACACTATATAGACAAAAGTGTTAATTATTGAATTCAAGTGTTTCAATTAATCAGGCCCCTTATCCCCAGTGAAGGGCAATCTTAATGTTTTCACATCCCAAGACATCTTGGACAATGCTACGCTTCTATGCAACTTTGTGCCAACAGTTTGTTGAAGGCCCTTTTCTACTCCAACATGACTGTACCCAAGAGCACAAAGCAAGACCTATAAAGACATGGTGTGATGAGTTCAGTGTGGAAGAACTTGACTGGCCCAAACACAGAGCCCTGACCTCAACCCCATCGAGCACCTTTGGGATGAACTGGAACGGAGATGGTGAGCCAGACCTTTCTCGTCCAACATCAGTGCCTGAGCTCATACTGTAAATGCTCTACAGAATGAATTGACATGCATTCCCATGGAATCTTGTGGACAGCCTTCCAAGAAGAGTGGATGCTGTTATAGCTGCAAAAGAGGGACACGCAAACACCTCATGCGGTGTGCAGTGGTGTCTGACTCCAGGACATTGGCAGTGGATCCTTTCGTGCTATGGGTTGCAGGGGTGGGGACTCTATAGATCAGATGTGTTTATCCGGCAACATCCCATAGATGATTAATCAGATTGGGATCTGGGGAGTCAGATTGGGCCTGGGTCAGTGGGCCCCATATGAGACTGGCTGTGGTCCACTGGGTGTTCTGGTGCCTTTCTCTTGTGGCCAGCAATGACTTTTTGTAATAAGATGTGCTGCATTGGCTTTTCCACTGAATCCAACCAAACTTGCTGGCGGTTGGCCCTCGTGTGTGTCAGTGAGCCTTGGGTATATAATTGATTATCAATATTATTCAATTCCCGTAGTGGTGGTGTTAATGGTATGGCTGATCATATGTTTATTAATTTACTGAAACTGCAAATCATCTCTATTGTTACAAAGTGCTGACACTGGAGACTCCTTCCAAAAAACGTTGAATAAATATTCATTCATCTTCTATACCGCCTATCCTGTACCCCATGAGTCATGGGGCCTGGAGCCTATCCCTGGAGACTTTGGGCACACACTAATCCATTGCAGGGCATAAACACACACCAGGCACACCAGTTAGCCTAATTTGCATGTCATTGGACAGGAGAAACAGGGCTAACAACTTCACCTCCGTGCCGCCTTTTAATAAAGGTTTCCTTACATCAAAGTTAAAAATTATAAATATGCTGTTTAGGAAATTGAATACGATTTTATATCAATAAAGCATGAATACTTTTATGTATTCAAAACCTCGAGGGAAAAAAAAACAGGTTATCAGGAAAGCTTCTTTTCCTTTTTACATTCATTAATTGTTTTTACTTCACTTATTGAATGATTGCCCTCTTTGTTCACATGCAAGAAGCCTGAAGCATCCTCTGTGGCGTTATCACACCCCAGCGCTTAGGGACTTCTGTGCTCAAAGCCCAAAAATAAAAAATTGTGTAATCTGGATAATATGCTATATTAAAGCTTTATCAGGGCATTTCCCAGGAGGAGAAAGAAAAGTGTTGAAAAATTGTTCTAAATGTTGCCTCAGCATGTAGATGCACTCATCCTTTATAAATCCCCAATTATAAGAGTGACAGACTGAGAATCACCCTATGTTCTAATTACCGAGACACAGAGGAGGAGGGAGGGGAGGATGGTGCCGTAAGCCCCAAGACATTTAATTTTAATTAAACTTTGGCACTAATCAGGGATGGGAGCCTCACGACACACATCCCAGCCTGTGCAGATCACACCAGATCATACTTCCTCAGTCTTAGCTGGCATTAATTTAACAGCCGCGTTCTTCTCGGTGTCGTACCCATGATCACTGTGTTATGTACTACACTCACTAGCGACTTACTTTATTAGCTACATCCACGCATCTTGTCATACAGTATTAATGTAATTAAATATCACTGCTGATGCTTGGGATATTCCTGTAAAACGATATTTGGAGTTTATACAGAATGGTGCAGGAAGCCTAGAGGGAGCAGACAAGAAGGCTAAAGTAATTCAAATAACCACTCGTTACAACCATGGTGCGCAGAAAAGCATCACAAAATGCAGTGCACATTCAAATTTAAGATGTTAAACAGCAGGCCTGTCAGACAAGGACAGGATTCTGAGGTTGCGGTAAGCACAGGGTGAGCGTTCAAGTCAAACAGGGACTCTTGTCAGAATTTACATTTAGCAGACACCCTTATCCAAAGCTACTTACATTTTTATCTCATTATACATCTGAGCAGTTGAGGGTTAAGGACCTTGCTCAAGGGACCAACAGGGATAACTTGGTGGTTGTGGGATTTGAACCTGTGACCTTCCAAACTGAGATCCAACACCTTAACCATTGAGCTAATTGAACGTTTTTTCTGGAGGCTTCTTCTATCGTAAGGATGAATAGCATGTGTACCGTCTGTTTTTCTTCCTCCCAAAAGGCAAAGGCAAAGACATCCTATATAACTGTACGCTTTTAACTTGGTGGCACACATCATGTGATGGTCAGGTGTCAGATGTTTTATTGTTTTTTTTTTTTGATGGTGCCACTTTTCACTGATCTTTTATCCAACTCTTTCATAGTCTCCGTCTCTTTCTCTCTCTCTCTCTCTCTCTTGCTCTTACTGAGAATAGCATTCCCGAGAATAAGCCTCCCATCATCGGTGAAGCTAAGCTGATATTATTCACTAATTAACCCTGCTGCCTGCACTAATCAGGCTTGTAACCACAACACAACTGCTGATGTAATCTCTCCAGTTCTCTCGCTCGCTCGCTCGCTCGTTTAATTCCCTCATCCCTCACCACTGACCTCACTCTCTCACTCTCTAGTGGGCGCACTCCTCCGTCATCTCTTGGCCAATCTCTTAAGTGATGACCGTCTGGAAGCGCTCGCTGTCACCGCGCGGCACTCGATCTGAGCACTTTATTGCTCACTCCAGGTCACACTGATGTCTCACTGCATAAATGATGGCTATGTAAATCACCCGCAACGCCGTGCTGCTGTAGAGGCACAGATTTAAGGTTCTGGCAAAATTGCTAAATGGACAGGAAACTGATTGAGAGAGAGAGAGAGGGAAAGAGCGAGAGAGAGGATTTATCTCTGAGCCTGCAAGTTGCAGCCAATTCATCCAAGGCAGGCCAGAAAGTTCTTCGGACAAGTTCAAGCACACCGCTTTAAATTAAGTTGCTACTGGCCTTCACGGATTTTGCTTACAGTAATGTGGCTGAGGCTTATCTGTATTTACTTGTGTGCTTTACAGTATCTGCAGAAAGTAGTTTGTTTTTTCGGTCTTGGCAGGTTCAGTTCATTTCGACACAGATGTGCTCAATACAGTACAGATGTTTTGTCTATACCACTTATAGACTCAGGGGACAAGGCAGGGTACATCCTGGCTGAGGTGCAAACCCATCACCGAGTACAAGCACACATTCAATCATACACAACAGGGAATTTGGAAACACCAATCAACCTAGACTGCATGTCTTTGGATTGTGAAGGGAAACCAGAATATCCGTAAACCCTCTGCAGACAGACAAGATTTGTACCCTCAACCCTGAAGATACAAGATCAACAGTGCTGATCAGTTGCTTGCTTAAATTTTATAAAGTCTACCTATAGATCAAACATGCACTAACAATCATAACCCCCTTTTACAATAACTTTCCCCATGGCAATGCATAGCTGTCTAGTACTTTATCGCTCATTCGCTATACCACTTATCCTACACAGGGGCACAGGAGGACTAAGGGTTATTCCAAGGGACTCTGAACAGGGTGCCAATCCATTACTGGGAATAAGCATGCACATGCTCACAGACTCACTCACACACTACGTGCAATTTGAAAACACCAGTTACCGTAATGTGCATGTCTTTGGTCCATGGGAGGAAACCGGAGTACCCGGAGGAAACCCACCAAGCACAGAAAAAATTCACTCACTCGTCGTATATACCACTTTATCCTGTATATAAGGTAGCAGGGGGGGCTGGAGCCTGGCCCAGGTGATTTAAGGCATGAAGCGAGGTACATCCTGAATGGGATGCCAATCCACTCCACAATCACGGGTAATTTGGCAAAACCAATTAGCCTAATCTGCATGTCTTTGGACTGTGGGAGGAAACCGGAGTACCCGGAGGAAACACGGGGAGAACATGCAAAGTGTCAAAAATGACCTGTTCCTTTGCACAGCATATACACACACACACCACATCTTATTACACTCCCCCTCCGTAATCCCCTGCTAAGACGATGTGAGTGAACACGTACGCCATTTGTCTGAATGTCTGAATAGTCGGTCTTCCTTTTTGCTTCTACGCCGAGCGCCACCAAGCGGCCTGGCTATATAGTGCCAAAGTTGCGACACACTGGCGCAAAGCAACCGGAAGCCGACTCGTCCATTGTTTGTCTAAAGAGGAATTACGAATATTCGCGATTGGATTGCCATGTCTATTTCTGTTATTTTTGTATATTAATTAATTCTGTTAATGTTGTGTAAACAAAGGATCATAGAGTGGATGTTGTGTTATATGTATATTGGGTGTGATGGTAAAAATGTTTATACTTACCATTTTGTACTTCTATTTTATTTCAACTTAGTTTGTTCTGAGTGGGCGGGGCTTGCACTATAAAAGAGAGCCCCAAACCAGTATGCGGGGTAGTGATGGGAAGTTTGAATCATTTTAGTGACTCAGTTCTTTGAATCTCATTCAAAATGAACAAATCTTTTTTTGAGTCATTTAGTTCATTTCAATCTTTTGATCAGAAATAAAAAATAAAATGTTGAATTTTCAATAAACAGACCCCCAATATGTCTACATACACAAATTTTGGCTACAGTTCCAGTAATTGCAATATATTACAATGCAGCTAAGGACATATTATAATAAACAGAATGAGTAGCTCTCCTCTCATATCTTCTAGTCTGAGTCGCTCGCTCTTTTGAATCTATTGCACCGCATAGCATCTATAGGAGTCACGTGTCAAAAGAACGAGCGACTCGGAGTAGAAGAGTCACTGAGAAAGAATCGCTCAATTCTGTTTCCTGTGTACTGCACTGCATAGCGTCTACGGTAGTCACATGACAAAAGAACGAACGACTCAGGACTGAAAAGACTCAAAGGTAACTACTCATTTCTGTTTCCTGTATATAACATATGGAGGTTTTGTGATGCTTTGCGCATGCACGCCCAATAGAAAATGAACGAATCACTCTCCGAGATGACTCGTTCATCTGAGTCATTTTAAAGATTCATTCAAAAAGAACGAATCGTTCATGAACGACCCATGTGTGGGGTCGGTTTACCTGACTGAATTTTTGTACAGTGTTTTTTGTTGTTACTTTGTATATAGCTTTGGTTGTTTTTCTACTGGGATTCTTACACCTCTCGATCACTGTAAATAAATCATCACTTTTCACTTCTCGGCGAGTATTGCCATCATTTTTGGATAATTTTTTTTCCTCTTTTTGGTTCGGTTAACCCTTCACCTGACATCGGGCCGCAAAGACCCGCTGTCTCACACAAAGTCCATGCACACAGAGGCGGGAATCGAACCCGAGTGCGAGTCGAACCCGAACTCTGGAGGTGCAAGGTGACAGTGCTAAACACTAAGCCACCGTTCAACCAGAGAGAATTCAAATTACAATTACAATTTTTATTTGTCATTTAGACAGCCATACAAAAAGGAAAATTGCAGAAGAAGGAACTGAAAAGTATGAAAGTAGAAAACTATAGAAGGGTAAAGATATGGCATGTGGGCCTGACAGCAGCATTATGAATGAAACATGTAAGAAGTTACAGAATGGAATGATGTGTGTGTCAGGGTATGAGCAGAACATGCAAACTCCATGCACAGACCCAAAGACTCGAGACTCGAACCCCCTTCGACCTTGGGTTCTTACTTGTCACACTGAACAAGATCCATAGTTAAAAAAAAAAAAAGAAGAAAAAACAATCCTGTATTCTCCTAGAAAGTAGAAAATAAATCACAAAACAAAAAACAAGGTGTGTCCATATTTTTGACTGGTACTGTATATATTATGTTAATATTGTTCTCCATGTCAGAATACACGATGAAGAACGATAGACCCGCCGTTAAAGAAAATAACAACGTTCTGCATACATCATCGATCAGCCTGACGCTGACTCTTATAGAGAATGGAGTCGTATAAGTAGAGACATTCTTCAAAGTGAGCTACATCTCACTGTTGCCACAACCTGTTTGTATCTGTATTTGCTACGATTTGGAGCTGTCCTGTGAGTTTCATATCATATCATCCTAAGCGTTATTCCTATTCTAACGGTGGAGTTTTGTAGCTGCACTCACACACTAGCACACTGTTTTAGAAACCGACATATCGTTTTGGTTCTTTTGCTCAAACATACAGTGCTGTGAAAAAGTATTTGCCCCCCGCTCCGATTAATTTTGTTTTTTTTTGCATGTTTTTCACACTGAAATGATTAAAACAAAAAAAAAATTATATGACAAAAATATTTAATTTTATAATTTTTTAATGATGATTTCTTTTATTAAGGAAAAAGAATCTGTCCAAACCGCCATGACCCTATGTGGAAAAAGTATTTGCCGCCTAAACCTAAGATTGGGGTCCAGAACTGTTCTCTGGACATTCTCCTTCAGGATTTTCCGGTAGAGCGTAGAATTCATGGTTCCATCAATTACGGCAAGATGCAAAGCAGCCCCAGTCCATCACACTACCGCCACCATGTTTCACTTTTGCTATGTTGATGTTCGTTTTATGAAACGCTGTGTTCGTTTCATGCCAGACGTAATGACACGCATATTCAGGTAGGTATGGAGAACTTTTTTTTTCTCTTAATAAATGAAATCATCATTAAAAAACTGCATTTTGTATTTACTCAGGTTATCCTTGTGTAATATTAAATTTCTTTGATGATCTCAACCATTTAAGTGTATGTTATTAGCTAAAAAAAAAAATACTTTTTCACATCATCATCAACATATATAAATTTTTTTATCTTCTTACATCATTACATCATTAAGGTCATGGTACTGTATGTGATTTGCTGGATTCTTCACTTAAATGTGGGCTGACACGCATAATCCTACATCTGATCTTAGGCAACCTCTGCTTGTACTGTACTAAGGGAGACATCTGCTGGTCTAGATTTAAATAACTTCTTAATGAAGACATTTCCGAGGCTGCTTTGGACACTGAGATCTCACATCTGGAAAGGGATTTAAACAGCTGCATCACAGTTGGCGATTTTTTAAAATCAAATCAGTTGTTAAATTAAAAATTTTTTTAATTCAGGTGCAATTTACTTATCACTAATTGAACTTGTTATTCCTCTAGACCGATGCGTACATATCCTTTACATATCCTTTGACAAGCTGCAGAAATGTGCACAATCGCTGAACTTTGCAGCTTAAGATATAATATAATATTTATTCCTCTGCCTTTAATTTGTCCTTGATGTTGGCCCCAGCATCTTCCTCGTACTCATTCCTCGACGCACCGCATACTTCATCATCCAAGAAATATTTTTCCGATATAACCTGTGACTACTAAATATGATTATAGCATCAGGCTTTAGTAGTCTTACAGTACACGTGCTTACAAAAAGCTCGTTGTTGCAAAGCTGAGTGGGAGTTTGGCCCTGCAGTCCTACACATCTCCTGAGACGCCGTTGTCTGCCAAGAGAACAATATGGGCTTTATAACTGAGACACCCACAAGAATGGGCCTGGTACATGGCAATATGCGAGTGATATTAGATGCCTTTGTAGAGAGGGCTAAAGACGTGAAGCATAGTGCTGCCACGTGCTGCTCATGGCCAGGTAGCGGCCAAGTTTTTTCCGAGAGCAACAGGGTTGAGTTTGTATTTTATGGCCAAGAAATTTGCAATCTGATTAGTCTAGCCTGAATCACGGAATCTGAGAACTGTTCACACTTTCAGCTTAATACAGTAACTAGCAAGTATTTTGAGCTACATAACTGTGGTGAATTTTCAAATATCTCAAATAGAAAGTTATTCATTTGCCAAAATCAAGCTATATCTAACCAAACTAATACTTGATGCCTGCTGGTTATTCTACATGATCAAGTTCAATGGTTCAGCTTGTCTATTGTCAAATAACATAACACAGTTATGAGAGTATAAACCTCATTTATTTCTCTATAGAATCTCCTGCTACATTAATGCACTTATCCCAGCGTTTCACTACTGCGTAGATGACATCAAGATATAAAGCTTCCTGTCTGAAACGATGGCCTCCCAGGAACTCCTCTAATGGCACAAACATGTGGAAATAGCTTGGAGCGAGGTCAGGACTGTACAGGGGACGTGGCAATAACTCACAGCCGAGTTCCTGTAATGTTCATGAATGATTGTGTGTACAGTTCCCACAGACAGATGCGTCTCTTCTGCAACAAGTTTTCAAGGATCAGGCGTTCCACTTACTGAATGCTCATGGGAATGACTGCAAGTCCTGGTTTGACTCGAACACCCTTGTAAATTGTGCGAGCCTCTTGTTTGGATGTTTGGAATTTTCCTTCAGCATCAAAAAGGATCCCTCCATCCATCCATTCAGCTAGGAACCTCTGTAGTCCAACTAGGGACTATGGAGGCTAATGGTGACCTTTGTATTTGTTCCCATTTACTGACTCTGGTAGGACATCCTGTCAACATTCACATGCACATTTACACACTATGGGCAATTTGGGAACGCCAATTAGCTTAATCTGCATGTCTTTGGACTGTGGACTACATGCACACGGACCCAAAGGAGGGAATCGAACCCGGACCCGGGAGGTGCAAGGAAACCACCACATATATATTAAATGGATTTGAGAATGGTCCTGGAGCCACTCCCCCAAGGATAGTGAAGGCCAACGGTATTTTTGACTTGTATTTTGCAGTTGGCAGTATGAACAAGGATGTATTTCAAGGATGCATGTCATGAGTAGTTATGAAATACAAATTGAAATTGAAAATCATATTTGCAGCACTGTCTTGTCTTGTGGTCCAATGTCATTTTAGCAAATTCATTCTAACTTAGAAACAATCGAATATCAACAGCGTTTTAAAGAGAAGTGCTTGAAATTATTTGGAAGCAAATGGTTCTGAAGAAGTGTACACTGTGCAAAATCTTATTTAAAAACCTACCACCGAGCCTGGATGATTTCATGCTAATGAAATCATCCAGAATGCATCACTCATCTTTCTATTTGTCCATATCGTTGGAGAAAAACAGCATATTTTACCTGACATGGACAGCCTGGATTTAATTAAGAAGTCTAAAACTTTAGTTGTCATCCAACAAGCCGATTCAAGTTGTTTGCAAGTAAATACTCAGCTCTCGACAGTACCAATTCTGGATTCCAAAAGGATTTTCCAAGGCTATTACTCCATGACACTCCATGAGGGTATCCATGAGAACCACCAACTATGCATGAAAGATAGGCATGAGTTTTAAAATCTCTCAACATCAGTAGGAAATAATATGACTGCCTTAATGAAATTCAGCATTTTAATGCGTATTTTTTGTATTCATCATGAGATGATTGACAGAACCCGGTGGCCTAGCTGACAGTCGCCGGTGTATCCTTTACAGGAACATAAGAACAGTCAGGTAGATGTCTGGGGAGGAGGGGTGCCAACCAGCATGACAGGACATGCCAAGCAAGTAAAAATGTCTTGAATGAGATGAACAGTGGGTGCACATCACTCACTGACAAGAGCCTGAAGTAGGAGATATAGATGCTAAACTGCTACATGACTGCATTAATAATTACAGCAGAACCTAATCTCCTTCCTGATAGTAGCGTTGGGTTTGACGGCAGCTGTTGAGTTTACACGGAATCTCACACAGATTAAGGGAAAATATCACTCACTAACTTACTCACTCATCGTCTATACCGATTCATCCTGTATACAGGGTCATGGGGGGCCTGGAGTCTATTCCAGGAGACTTAGGGCACGAGGTGGGGTACACCCTGGACAGAGTGCCAATCCATTGTCACACTCCCCCACACAACAGACAACTTGGGAACGCCAATCAGGCTAATCTGCATGTCTTTGGACTGTGGGAGGAAACCGGAGTACGTGATGGGAACCCACCAAGCATGGTGCAAACTCCATGCACACAGAGACGGGAATCGAAGGTGCGAACCCTGAAGGTGCAAGATGACAGTGCTTACCACTAAGCCACCATGCTCAAAGCTCAAATGTTCAACAGCAAACCAAACATTCATACAACACTTTAAACACTAGTGACATTAACGAAATGCCAATTCTCAATCATATTGCATCCATTATCATGCAATAAATGGTTCCACCAATGTTCATCATAAAACATCAACAGTAACATTCTCCAGCATGTACATATTAATGTTAATTAATTAATTAATTAACAGCAAGTACAACAATATTAATCATTAAAAACTAATAGTAAAATTCGCCAACACAGTCCTGTTCAAAAGTTAGTACCCTCCCTTCCATTTGTGTAAAAACATAATAAAAATCTCGTTAGGCAAATACAATAAGTCTTCCCCCCTGATTTCACAGGATTTAAAGGGTAAGTTCCAACCAGGTGCTGCTAATCATCAGGCCTCGCTTAATTGATCATCAGCAGGTGTGCAGACCTCTATAAAAGCAGAAGTTTTGGCAGTTTGCCTGTCTGGAGCATTCTGGTGTGAGTTAACACAATGCCAAGAGGGAAAGACATAAGCAATGGTCTTAGAGAAGCCATTGTTGCTGCATGGCGGTGCAGGGGTGATAATTTTGAGGGGTTGTTGTGCAAAATCAGGACCTGGGCACCTTGCAGATATTGAGTTTCCCTTGAGCTCATCTGTATACCAGAGTATTCTAGAGGCAAATGTGAGGCCATCATGTCCCACAGCTAAAGCTTGGTCGAAAACTGGGTCATTTTCTTTGTCATGAAACAAGAAAATTATCCAAATTAAACCAGTAAATCTATATTAGAGTGGCTGAAAAAAATTAATAAAAAACTCATGGTTTTTTAAATGGCCTTGTTGACATCCTCAACCCAGTTGAAATGCTGTGCCATGACCTTAAGAGAGCTGTGCATAACAAATGCCCAAAAACCTCAATGAACTGAAGCAAGGTTGCAAAGAAGAATGGACCAAAAATTCCTCCACAGTGATGTAGAAGATCATAAATCATAAAGAATTGCTTCAAGTTATTGGTGCTCAAGGTGGCTCTACAAAGCTATCGAATCACAGAGGTACTTAGTATTAGTACTAAGTATTATATAAATAATAGCATGGTGGAAAAAATGTATATATTGTTGTTCATCTGGGGCTGTATTTGCCCAATACTGAGACCTGCTATACAAACATTAAAAAAAGAATTAAATGGGGGGTAAAAAGTTTTGAGCATGACTGTACAGCATCCACAATCTGTACAAAAGTCAAATTGTCCACTGTACGCAGCATAAAAGATTTAACAATGCAATATTTACCATAAAACACCAATAACACCAGTATCTCCAACATACACAACATCTCCAATTCCCCAATATAAAACTACACCATATAAAACTACAACCAAGAACCAGGAACAGGAATGTATTCTCCTGGTGTCCATCGGTATGTATTAATACATGAAACATTAGAAGTGAAAGTAGCAAGGAATCACACACGTGCTTACACATACACACACGCGCACACACATTCCTATGTGTTTTATGTAGCTTTGTGCTCCACTGAACTGCTGTTTGCCCAAAAGAAGGATTAACATGAGGAGGAATGAGGGATGGGGAGTAAAGGGAGAAGAGGAGAAGGGGTGAAAAGGGGATGAAGAGGAATGAGAAAAATGTAAAAAGTTCAATCACGAGTGCATGTGTGCGAAACCCACATGATCTAAAGAACAAGCTGCAAGAAATCAGTTCATTACTAAAACCTGAGTGTTAAACACCTACGGTGCATTTGGATGCAGATGCACGCTGTTAGCACGTCAATGCAAAATACTGGAATGTGTCCATTAATACAATTATGCCATATTATGAGCTTTTAAGGCTTTTCCTTGATTACTGATTACTGTGTGTATGAACGTTTGAGGAGCTGAGAAAGCTCAGCCAGTTCACATGACTCCCACGCAGGCCATACAAACCCCAGAGGCAGAACACAGTCCTGGCAGGTTCGTGACTCATTTCCATAATAAAGCTTCAGTTCCAGCACTAATTCTCAAAATGAACGAATGCAAAATTAACTTCTTCTCGCTCAACAATGCCTTGTCAATGTGAGAAGCACATTTAAGGTGTTAATTGCTAGCATGCATTCACAATTAACCTTAGCAGGATGAATAGGTGTAAGAATCATCTCATATGTTTAATTCCTTTTTTAGTGTTATAACCTGTCCCTAATTGGATTTTTTTTCACATTTTACTTTGCACACTATGTCACAGCATGCTTTTTTTTGTTGTTTGTGTGTGTGTGTGTGACACCAAAGTTAGTAAAATTAAACATAGATTTGCAAAAGCATTGAGTCAGTGCCAAGTCTCCTATGATCTACAGTATCTGTCTATCTATCTATCTAGCCCCAGCGGATTTCTTCTGTGCATATCCTTTATTCACGTTCATCAACCTTTCCTTCAAACCTGATTGGTCCATGCAAAACAAAAAACAAAAAAAAACAGCATCCCCAAAACATGATGCTACCACCACTATGCTGTCACTGTGGTTTCTGTCCGAAAGTGTACCACCAGATCTCATCAGATTCAGACCAGATAACCGACTTCGAACTGCCTTTAGGGATGGGATTCCATATCAATAATGGCTTTCTTCTTATGAGATTTCTCTTAAAGCACAGCTTTGTAGAAGGCCTGACCTGTGCTTGTCTTGTGAGCAGCATCTCCCATGTGAGCTGTAGATCACTTCAGCCCCTTCAAAGTTGTTTAGGGAAGATGTCTAGCAGACTCATGGGGTCTTCCAGAAACAGATGTCTGTATATTGATCTTATTTAATATAACTTAAGTGAATACCTTAAAGTCAGATAAGGTCACTTTTGATGGGAATCGACTGTACCCCGGATAATGTATTGAATTTCACAATAGTGGGGTGACTACATATGCAATCTTAAGTATTTGCTCACTTACTTACTCAATGTCTAGAACACTTTAGCCCGTATACAGGGTCGCGGGGAACCTGGAGCCTATCCCATGAGAGTTTGGGCGCGAAGCGTGGGCAGGGTGCCAATCCATCGCATAGCATACACACACACAGACACTTAATTGCACTATGGGCAATTTGGGACTGCCCAATCTGCATGTCTTTGGACTGTGGGAGGATACCGTAAAACATCCTCACATCCAAGTCGACGCACACAGGCCCCGAGGTGGGAATGGTAACTACTTCACCGCCATGCTGCCCTGAACTCTTCATTTAACTGTTACTATACATATAAAATTTTTATAGGTGCCTATAGTGAATGCCTATCCAAGGCACTGTATTTGTCATGGTGTGATTGGCACACTGTAGATACTACTTGTCCTAGATGTCTATCAGACATGTCCAGCATGCTGTCCAGCTCCAGCTTATACCTGTGCACACACCAGGGATTTCTTATTTCCCCAAACAGGGCTGGTGCACATGTGAAATGTGATGCAGTCACGCGGTCGATCAGAGCTGAGGCTTTCGGTGGTCACGCGCTGATCCGGTATTTAACCTCACCCGGGTTTCCCGGACACATGAGACACGCAATGGACATCTCTGTGTGCGCACACCTCAGGCAGGAGTAAGAGTAGTAGTGAAGGACTTGCGTGATTGTTCTTAAAGCAGCTTATACAAATTAAATAATTAATTAATTAATTAATCAATTAAATAATTTATTTAAAAACAGTAGATATCAGGCAGTAAGGTTTTTTTTTGTTTGTTTGTTTTGTTATTTATTTCTTCCTGTGCAATGTGGAGGCGCGCGCTTCTCCTGCTCTCCTGTTGCGCGTGGTTCGCGCGCGCGCAGTTCCCGCGCGAGTGCACGAGCGTGGAGGCTCTGCGCAGCGCGCGCTGCTGTCCGTCCCCGCTGGGCCGCGCGAACGAC
>JAQMYI010000013.1:13318386-13328471 GCA_030014275.1 Clariallabes melas | reverse complement strand
AGCCTCGGCCGCGGCCAGTGCGCGCCGGTGCAGGCGGACACGCGCGCTCACGGGCCGCAGTACCCGCACGTGGGCAGGGACGACCGCGAGCGCTGGCCGCTTCGCTTCTTCACCAGCGCGTGCCGCTGCACCGGAAACTTCTACGGCTTCAACTGCGGCCGCTGCAGGCACGGCTGGACCGGGAGCAACTGCGACACGCGCGTGCCAGTCGGTAAGCCCGATAAACTCATATTTATTGCTTCATAATAATGAACTAATTGGAAGTGAAATACTGATGGTTTGAATGATAAAGTTATAAAAAAAAAATAGTTCTGTATGACTTTTTTTAAATTTAGGGCTGTACGTTAAATTAATAGTGAGGTTGATGTATTTCCAACTTTTTCACTTTTTTTGGATGGAAAGCTTCATTCTCCATCATGAAAACTCTAACTGAAGTAAAAAGTAACGATTTGTGATAAAGCTGTGACTTAAATTTATTATGTTAGTTCCTGGGTTTGTGGGATGTTCAGAAAGTGACAAAAATCATCATCATCATCAAACGTTAAGTTCTTCATCATCTAGTCAGATGAAATGTTTTGATCTATCTTTGAAGAAGACAAAGTGATGATGATGATGATGATGGTGAGAGATGATGATCATCATCATCTTCTTCATCTAACATTATCTTCTTTCCCTCCTAGTCAGAAATGTTCTTTCTCTGATCATGATGATGATGATGATAAAATGTTTCTTCTTTGTCTCGTTATTAGAAGGAATGATGAATCTCTGATAATGATGATCATCATCCTCATTAACATCATCATTATCTTCATTTTCTAGTCAGAAGAAATGATCGATCTCTGATGTTGAGGATGATGATGATGATCATCATCATCGCCATCATTTAACGTTATCTTCATCTTCTAGTTAGAAGTAATGTTCTACCACTGATGATGATGCTAAGCAATATGATTATCATCATTATCATCGCCAACATCATTTAACATCATCTAACATCTCCTAGTTAGAAGGAATGTTCTATCTCTGATTATGATGATGATGATGATGGTCATCATCATCTAACATTATCTTCATCTATCTCTAATATTATCTTCTCTGCCTCCTAGTCAGAAGAAACATCCAATCTCTGAGCCCGGCTGAGAGGCGTTCCTTTGTGAATGCTCTGGACCAGGCCAAGAGGACTGTGCACTCAGACCTGGTCATCGCTACGCGCCGCTATGAGGAACTGTTCAGCCCTGATGGTAACACCACTTTGTTCGAAAACATCACCATCTACAACTACTTTGTGTGGTCACATTACTACTCTGTGAGTAAGACATATCTCGGAGGCGGACAGCCCAGCTTCGGGGGTGTGGACTTCTCTCACGAGGGTCCTGGGTTCGTTACGTGGCACCGGTACCACCTCCTGCAGCTCGAACGTGACATGCAGGTAAAAAAAAAAAAACTTAGGATTATTAATAAGTGTGTGTGTGTTTACTTTAACAACTTACAGTTCCATTTAAATACAGACTAGACTATTTGTGTATTGATGTTATTCGTCCTTTGTCCAGGACATGTTGGGAGACCCGGCATTCGCTCTTCCCTATTGGAACTTTGCCATCGGAGGAAACCAGTGTGACATCTGCACTGATGATCTGATGGGCGCAAGGAGCAGCTTTGATGAAAATGGCATCAGCTCCAATTCAATCTTCTCCCAGTGGCGCGTCGTGTGTGAGAGCCTGGAGGACTATGACACGCTGGGCACCATCTGCAACAGTCAGTCCCTTCTCCTCTTCTTCTTCTTGACTCCATTTCTCTCTCACACTGATTTCACAGCTCGTTCAGCTTCTGGTACAAGATCTACTCCTTCACGTTTGATGAAATATCAGTCATGGCATGTGAGCCTATCAGCATACCACCTGACCACACAGCATGCTAATGGTTCTCACATGATGAAAAGAGCTTCAGGAAATAATCCCAGTCCTTGCTGGGTTTTAGGGATTATGAGCATGTGCTTTGTCTATGGGCCAAATGTTAGCAATAAGTGGATTAGGAGACTATAGTCTTGTTTTTCTCTCACTCCCCTTGTTGTATCATGACTTATATATTTATACATATAAGGTCGCATGATTGCTTAGTGGTTGGCACCTCCAGGGTCCAGGTTCAGTTCCCACCTGTGTGGAGTTTGCAGGTTCTCCCCTGCTTGGTGGGTTTCCTCCGGGTACTCCGGTTTTCTCCCACTGTCCAAGCACATGCAGATTAGGCTAATTGGCATTCCCAAATTGCGCAGTGTGTGTGAATGCACGTGTGAATGTCCCACAGTCGTAAAAATGGGAATAAATACAATGGTCACCATTGGCCTCCACAGTCCCTAGTTGGACTACAGAGGTTCCTAGTTCACTATTGGAGCTTGTGATCCCTTAACCTCCTGGGAAAAGCTTAAGACACTTAAAATGCCATAAATTAATAAAATACATTTACTCTCTCTCTCTCTCTCTCTCTCTCTCTCAGGTTCCGAGAGCAGCTTCATCAGAAGGAACCCAGCCGGCAACGTGGCCCGACCCATGGTCCAAAAGCTTCCAGAGCCTCAGGACATAGATGCCTGCCTGCAAGTGACCACATTCGACACCCCTCCCTTTTACTCCACTTCATCGGAAAGTTTCAGAAACACCGTCGAGGGTAGGCGGGTCAACATTTAACAAACACCCATACAACAGTAAAAGTAGTATTTTGAGGATTATTTAAGCCAAGTTTGCAATTTTAAGCTCACTAACCTTTTTTATTGTGTTGGTAGGCTACAGCGCTCCCGAGGGTACCTATGACCCTGTGGTGCGAAGTCTGCACAATTTGGCTCACCTGTTCCTGAATGGTACTGGTGGACAAACACACCTGTCCCCTAACGACCCCATCTTCGTCCTGCTCCACACATTCACCGACGCTATTTTTGACGAGTGGCTTCGGAGACATCCAGGTAACCCATGATTTTAATTTTATTTCATGTATATGTGTGGCAGCTGGAAATAAAGAGGGACCCAATACCCACCCAATGCTTATACCCTAGCCACCGGTCCCAATCTAAAATGGGAGAGTCGCATGCAGATCAGATGGTCCGCTGTGGCAACCCCTTGATGGTAGCACCCGAAAGACAAATGACAATAACCAAATGAGCCTCCGAGTTTTTTCCTTCATGCGCTCTCTATCTCTCTCTTTCTTCATCGATTAGCAAAGGTGTGTCCTCGGTCTGTCAATCCAAATAACCAGGGTGTGGCTTCAGTACCTGAGTCATGGCCTCAGTGCTGATGTGTGGAATTGTTTTGTTAATGCTACTGTAGTAAGACGGGCGTGTCCTCTGTGTATGTCAGACCAGTCACACCAGTCAAACACACAATCACAAACACCACACCTACAGTACAGTACAATACATCACTGGGATTCACTGTCAGCGTTCCTCAGAGCTCCCTTACACACCAATAGTGGATTTCCTTCCCCTTAGGAAAGTTCAAATTGCTCTTCATTCGTTATGGTGTTTAGTGGTTTGGCGTTTTTTGAAATCTAATTACTTATGAACAGTTGCGAGGGAAGATGTAGTACATGCACGTTTATTTAACTAGCTGCGAGCACATAATAAAAATTAAATCGCTTTTTAATCAGGTTTTTTTTTTGAGACGTGGAAGACTTGGATGTATGACATGGACATAATAATCTAGTGTTTAATACTAAATATCATACTGTGATATTTGTGAATGTGCAGTAGTATTGCACATACATAATCTGTTCATTGAAACTAGTTTTATTTTTACTCAATTAAATGTTCTTCCTTGTTTGCTTGGTAACTAACAGTACCATATTTGTCTTAGACTCTGCCGACTACCCAGTTGAAAACGCTCCCATCGGCCATAACAGAGGCTACAACATGGTCCCATTCTGGCCTCCTGTCACCAATGCTGAAATGTTCCTGACTGCTCCAGAGAACCTGGGTTACTCCTACGAGGCCACTTGGCCCGGTACGCACTGCTGCAAGGACCGTGTGAAAGCTTTCGTTTGCTTGTCCAGTATTTTTCTGTCTGTCTTCTATCACGTATAATAACACGTTCACAATTCTGTTTCCAGCTCGTCCCATCACTCTGACCGAGATCATCACCATTGCCGTGATAGCAGCGCTCATCCTCGTGGCCGTCATCTTCGCCGTCACGACGTGTGCCGTGCGCGCCCGGGGCCGTAACTCTGAGGGCCGGCAGCATCTGCTCGGGGAGCAGTACCAACGCTATGACGATCATGACGCACACAGCAACAAGACCCAGTCCGTGGTTTAAGAACGTACAAGCTACAACTTTTGGCCTCTTTTGTATAATCCCAGTCGTAGATAGACGATTAGATTTTGTATGTATTTTGAACAAAACCAGAAGTGCCTCAAGTTATATTTACCCAAAGTCTGCGTGGATGACTATACTGAAAGATAAAAGGCGCAAAAACTGAAATGACGGTGCTAACATTACTTCAGCAATTGTTCACTGTAAATGTAATGTAATTGTTCTTATTTTGTCATTTTAATGAACATAAAGGATTGTAGTTTGGGCCTGGAAATAAACAAACATAATTAAAAAAAAATCTTTTACCAGTTAAAAATTTTGCAGTTCAATTTTGTAATGCTCTACTGCTGCCACTAGATGGCAGGTTCATACAGGAAAAAGTATCAGGGTTGAACCTGCATCCAAAACCACACCTAATAACCTACCTCTGATACACTCAAGTAGTGTTCCTCAACCTAGTTATAATATAATAACCAAATATTTATGATATTTACCCTGCTCTAGCTTCTATTCATTTCATTCTGTATAATGAAGTGTGAAATATCTTAATAAAATAAGGCTTGACAGGTTTACCACTTTAATGGTTTGAATTTACAGACATCATAATTATTCAGAGGCATATTTTTCTTTCAGCAGGTTGTGTTGTTTGTAATTGCAGAGTGATTTGTGTGTGTGGGGGGGCGTTCCTCAACAGGTTGTGGGAGTGGAGCACCTGTCCAGGATAAAGAGAAGATTACTATGGAAAGCCAAAGAGTTCAGAAATATGTTGCTGTTGTTATGTATTACTACTAATCATTGTTACTGATGGAAAATGTTCATTCATTATGGGCATTGGTGGTCTAGTGGTAGGTTTCCCCCCCTGCCATGTGGACGGCTCGGGTTCGATTCTCACCCAATGCCCAAAACGCAGCCACTGGATACAGTGCTGGTCTCAAAGGCGGATAAAATTGGAGGGTTCCATCAGGAAGGGCATCCGACCTAAAACCTGTGCCAAGTTGTGTGCGGATCGGATGGTCCGGGGGCAGCTGAAAGACTAAGAATAACATTGTTCATTCCTTATATACACAGTATACCCCGTGTAGGGTCTCAGGGGCCCTGGAGCCTATTACTGGAAATGGGGTACAACCTGGATTGAGTTCCAACCCACCACATGGAAGAAGCACCCCTTCGAACATTATGGGCAACTTGGAAATGCCGATCAATCTACAATGCAGGTCTTTTGTCAGGTCAAATGCTTTCTTTTTTTCTTTTTAACTTTCCTATACAAAATAATTTAGTACTCAAAATAACACACTAAATAACTATAAACACAAAATAAGTTAGAACATACAATGAAGAACATGTAAAACTGGGTCATTTGGCAAGTCCCTTAACCTGATGCCTGTATTCAGTAACCATTTTAAAAGAAAAGAGGTTGCTCATTTAAACCGAAATCTTTAAATATTCAGCAATTTGGGGCATTTATAATTGAGCATGTGTAAAATAAAATAATAAAAATTTTTAATTCATTTTTAAAGATCAATGTCATTTAGAAGATTTTAGTTTAAAAAATTTACTTTTCTCAGATTTCCTCAGATTTTTCAGAAAAATGCTTTTTGGATGGTAAAGGTATTAAATAAATCTAATAAAACACATTACAATTTTTTTTTCAAAATGTGCCTGAGATAATGAATTTGCTTGAATTGTTTAATTCATGAAATTTTATTTATGAATTCATATAAATTCATGAATTTATATAATTAAAATCATGTGCCCAGTGTAAACTGTATATATATATATTTGTGTGTGTGTGTGTGTGTGTGTGTGTGTATACACTGAATGTAAATTGAGTGTATATAAGTAAATTCAGGCTTTGTTTGTCACGCTGTTGTTCTGCACAGTGAAATTCCTAATTCTTTGCATATCTCAGCTTCTTGTTAGCAGGCTGAAGTCAGCCATTATATGGAGCAGTAAGGGTTAAGGGCCTTGCTCAAGGGCCCAACCGCGCTGAACTTCTGAGCCATCACCGCCCCAATAATATATACCATACAAAATTGTTATGAACATTACTTGGTTATAATCCTTCCTATATCCTCTTTTCTGCTTCATAGCATTATTTATTCTTATATACGCTGTAAATATTGCGTAACCATATTTACTTTACATACACAAATTCAAATTTTATTTGTCACATACACTGTCATACACAGTACGATATGCAGTGAAATGCTTATACGACCGCCAGTGACCTTATAAAATAAAGCTTACAGATAAGAAATAAATATGAATTAAAAGAAATACAATAGAAAATAAATTTAACTAAGATAAAAATAAAAATATACTGTACAAATAAGGACATTCAAAATATAGCAAAATGTAGAAAATGTAGAAAAAATAGAAATTTAGTGTAAATAAAGAAAAAACTGAAGTAAAAATGGGGGTCTGCAAATATGCATAAAAGGTGTCTTATTAAAGTGTCTTGTGCAAATGAAAATATAAATATGTAAGTGTGCATGAATGTGTCCATAAGTGACCTTATAAAATTACTAATTGCACAATGGCAATGTGTGTACATTAATCAAGTTGTACCTACCTACCTACAGAAACTCTATCTACATTACAGTATATAATCTTATATAGACTTGTGAGCCTTTTGGCTTTCCACAGTGCAGTCAGGGGCGCGCACGCGGAGAGTTTGTGTCCTTATAAGCGCGCGGCTGTTGGCTCAGTCTGAGCTCGTGTAGCCTGACCGAGTTCGTGCAGTAACGTGGAACTGTTTCTCGCGCAGCACTGAACAGCTTTTTCTTTGATCTTTACAGACGGGTTGTTCCGGGTTACATTTCAGCGCTTTATTAATTATTCAGGCTGGGATCTTAGGACTCCAGGACAGGACAAAGGTGTCTCCCTCTCTCTGTCTGTGTCTGTTTTTGGCGATGGAGCAAGAGGACAGCACCGCTCTCACCGATTTTAAGGACATCGAGGTGAAACTGGGCCGGAAAGTACCGGAGAGTCTGGCACGGTCCATTACGCACCGAGCAAAACCGTGCGAGTCCAGCAGAGCGCAGAGCCACTGCAGCAGCTCTGAGCTGAAACAACTAGAGAGCAAGATGCTGTTCCTCAAACAGGAAATGGTGAGAGTTTCATTTAACTCATTCTATCTTACTTTCAAAAGTCAAAGATCTCCTCCTGCTTTAGATCTGTCCAGGATCTCACCCTCGTCCTGAACCTGGGAGATCACAATAGGCATGACATCATGGTGTCCAGTGATTACCAATGTGATTGCTCTGATAAAAGTGTACTACTGTAAAAGTTCCTGTGCTTTGCTTTGATCTGCAACACAAAAGTGGTCCTCAAGGTCCAGATCCATCCATCCATCCATCTAGGAACCGCTGTAGTCCATCTAGGGACTGTGGCGGCCAATGGTGATTACCATTGTATTTATTCCCATTTATAACATTTAGACACTACAGGCAGTTTGGAAACACCAGTCTGATCTGCAGGTCTTTGGACTGAAGAAAACCCATGCAAACTCCATGCACACAGACCCCGAGCTGGGATTCGAACCCGATCCCGAACCCTGGAGGTGCTAGGCGACTGTGCTAACCACTCACCCACAGGTTCGGTTTTGCCATGTGACAGACAAACACTAGGAACAAAAGGTTTAGATACTACAGTTGAGTATCTTTTTTTTTATTTTTTATTTTTATCCTCCCACCTGACCCATAACTCACCTTTCAGAAATTCCAGCTACCGAACTGATATAAAGATTGCTTTGATCATAAAAGCTAGAATGCATTAGTTTAACATAAGTGTGCTTCCAGACGTGCAAACTTCATTCATCTCTAACTAAGACATCTGGATTCTCTCGATGCAGCATACACAGGCTGGGATTTTACTTTATTTGTTTGTTTTTTTATTGTATCCTTGTGCACTATCACGTGTGCAGATTTTATAAGACGTCTGCCCCGGGATGACATCATCACGGTCATCAGGAAGCCAGCGTTCACGACTGCTTCCGTCTGCTTTCCTAATAATCTCAGGAACGTACAGTGGAAACGAACGCCGGGCTTTAAACACTCCCTAGGCAAATCAGTGCAGCCAACATGTGGTTTTAAAGCTGAAGACTTGCAAATGTGTGTGTGCTCAGTATGTGCATGCATGCTCAAACGTCTCTCCTTTTCATCAGCAGAAAATCTGATTCAGATTCAGAGCTATTAGCACCCCGTCCGTCGCCCGTATTGTTCACACGTCTCGCCGTTCGCACAGGCGTGAATGTGTTTCAGGATGAGATCAACAGACACAGTACTGTACCATAACGTCACCTTGCACTGGGTGTTGGGGGGTGGGGGGGGGGTGATGGGATACTACGGTTAAATCAAACTTCCCGTCTAATAAAGGTTAAAGGTTAGAGAGGAGTCACTGCCTCCAGATGTGTCCTTTGGGTTTGCATCTCAAACCCAGTGGTGCAGTAATGTCAGCATATCGGTTAGAGCAATTTTTGGTTGGCGTATTTATCATCACCTTGACGATCATCATGATGAGAGTTACCGATTTCTCATATGTGTGAAAACTTTGAAAGAGATGGTTGACGGGATACAAAGGTCTAATTCCAACCATATCCATAAGCGTAATGTTTGTAAGAACTTTTGTAAAAAAAAATTAAGTCTCAGACCATCTAGCATTGGACATCTATTACTGTATACAGGTATACATTTATTTAAATCTGAAAAACAAATTTATAATGTATTACCTTGCCCACTCTTGGTGTTCTGCCCAGTCCAACGTTTTTGGTGCATGGAAACCTAATTGATTAAGCTTAGCTACCTTGATATACTGTATATAATTAGGTAGTTTCAATAGATATGTAGTTACAAAGGCTAAAACAGAGTGTACGTAACATGTAGAATGTGCTGTGAATCAGAGGTACAGTAGACCGTCGATTCGATTCAAATGCGATTTGCGATTCATTTGGATTCAATGGTCTATTTCTTACATTCCTACTGAAAGTATCTAGTAAGCATTGAATTCCTGTATAACTTGCATTGTTGATTGTATATTAGTCATGTCTCGTACAGTACAAAACGATTTATCTTTTCTCCAGTCCTGTAGGTGGCGGTATTGCACCAATTGTGCATAAAATCAAAAGTAGAAAAAGATTAATAGTCTCACAAAATGTGGAGTGTGAACGTGCAAAAGAGGGTCGAGTATGTTATCTTAGAGAATTTAACATCTAAAAGATTATTAAAGTAGCTTAAAATGTTTGAAATCATCATAAATTGAATACTGACCCATCGATTGAATTAATAAATTCAATTAACAAAAAATCAGTTAAATTGCATAATCCATTAATATCGCACAGCTCTAGTAGCACATCACATTTGCACTCTGGACAAAAGTTTTAGTTGAGACGTTTTGTTGTTTCTTTGATTCTCTATTTTCTTTCAATATGTTCAACCATGTAACCAAAGTGTTCGCGCTGCGATTTTCCTCAACTTTTAGCTAGTATTTCCAAGTATGTCCATTTTCATAAACAAAACCAGATCAGCTGTCATTTCTAATTAATCCACTGAAGTAAAAGTAGTTCTACATGGCGGACAATTTATGTAGTGCAGCAGGTGGGTATGGCATTGTAGATCATACTTAATTTAAACATAGCCACAGGTCAAATTATCCTGTTAGAAAGTTTACTATGGTAAACTATAGTATATACCAGGGGTACTCAAATACATAGTTGAAAGGTGCGCTTACCTAATTTATATTCCGTCGGAGGTCCAGAAAATAGCGCGCTTTCAGATCATGCGACGGGGGGGGGTGTAT
>JAQMYI010000013.1:13279627-13297787 GCA_030014275.1 Clariallabes melas | reverse complement strand
ATATTTTTATATACGATTTATATTCCTCGGTTCAAAAATATGGGAGAGTCCTGTGCCCGAATTGTCTTTAATTGCTGTTCATTACGTTATCGCGTCTGTTAAATTTCAAAACGGAATGCCTTCGTGTCTCATTTCTCTCGAGCACTTTGTTCTGGCGTGCAGGATCCGGGTGCATTTCTCACGGCTCAATAAATAGCATTTGTTTGAAAGATCAAAGCATAGTTTATTATCGTGGCTGTTGTGCAATCTTTTCCAACGTACTGCTTACTGCAATTTTTTTTACACCACCCACAGTTTATCTTCTAAATCTGTATGGTGCAAACACCTGAGATAGCCAATATATATTTTTATTATACTGCACTTCATGTATGTAACAGGAATACACTTATTATAATGGAATAATCATGGGGATGGATCTTCTCAGGGTTTCCGGTCACGTCATTTATGAGTGTCGTTCTTCTCACTCTATTGAAAGACTAAACACAATTGTGTAGCTTAAACTCAGAGATATTATCTCCAATGTTTCTCCAGGTCAAGTAGCAGGAAAGCCGTAATATCCGGACGCTATTAGAAAGAGAGAAGCCGTGGAGAACGGTAGAGAAATGAAGGTATTTTTATGGAGATCGCATTTGAAGTGCTTCTGGATGAACTCCAATCCCTATAAATTGGACGTCACACTTTTCTTCACACACACACAAGCAGCACATCTCCTCTGGCGCCGTGTCTTCTTAGTGGATACTTCTGTCTAAACAATGGCTGATGAATGAGTGGAGTGGGCTGCTGGCCAGAAAACCAAGCAGTAAGTCAGATTTACACACTGAAGCGCTTGTTGTCTATATGGAAAACCAATCCTGAGTGCTTTACCGCAGATGTAAACAATAAATAAGATATATGAGATAAAAGTGGCAGGTTGTGTATTCTTCGACTTTGATCAAACAAGACAATCAGGAAATCCCAGTCAGCAGATGGACCATCACACTCACTCAATCAGGGTAGTTAAAAACCTTTGATATGCAACCAGACACTACCTTTAATAGAATGCAAGAATGAAAAGAATCACTGATGATGAAACATTGAGTCACTTCTACTGAGACACAGTAAAAAAAAACTGGATATATTTTCTTCTGTCATTTGTAAGATGTGTGTGCATGAATTGTGTGAGGACGAGTTTCCATCTCCTCCGGCACCCGTGGAGCGAGCCACCTGTCTTTCCAGTTGACACTACTTCATTGTGATTGGTAGACAAGCCTCTTTAGGGTGAGCAATATGTCTCCGGGGATCTCTGAGGGAGATGGAGAGGAAGCACGCTAAGGATATCGAATGTTACAGGCATGAGTTGGACTGCTGATGTTTGACGGTCATACAAAACCACATTTATCGACTTTTGGTCTACAGTCTTTGCTAGATTTATCATGATTTAGGTTTGAGCTTACAGTAAGTTAAGTTGAGTGCTTTTGTACCACTTATACAAACAATCACAGAAAGTTGGACATTATTCTGTGATGAAAATTTCTCCTCCATTTTTGTATCAGCAGAAGCTCAAAAAAAGCCAATTTCATTTCCCACCCTTTGGTGACCTCATATAAGGAGATGCCGTCCCCCGGATTGTTGCTCAGCTCTACTCTTCCCAGGTTTATCATTGGTTGGCATCCACTAATGTCACCATTTTCTAGTCTTGATCTTCCTCATCTTCCTTTCAGTTTAAATCCTCTTTTCCAGTTCCATCACCTTAAGAAACCCTTAAACTTCTTTCTTAACTGCCCGCTTCCTTCATTTTCTTCTGGGAAAACCCTACCACCACCAAGTTGCCCCTGTTGGGCTCGTGAGCAAGACCCTCAACTCCTCAGATGTATAATGAGATAAAAATGTAAGTCGCTCTGGATAAGGGCATCTGCTGAACTGTAAATTGTCTAAAATTGTTGTCAAACTTTCCTTTTGAAATTATTCTTTTTTATTTGAAACACTCTGGAATATACCTCTGGTTGGTGTGGCTCAGCAATAGGCCATTTAAATAAACACCAAAATCAGCATATTTCGGAAGAGAAGCAAAACATTGTGTGAACGCTTCATTATCTGAAGAGCATTTCAGCAGGAGCATTAGAAACCACACATTTTGAGGGCATCTAAAACCTATGCTAACTTCAAAAAAAAGTATGAAATATCTGACCTTTAAATATCAAATTGGTTTTGTTCCCTATTGTGACCTCGTATGAGAAGATGCCCCACCCCTGGCTTGTTGTTCAGCTATCTGAGGGGTATTTCAGCTGGAGCATTTCCACATACATTTGGGAGGCAACTTGTGTAAACGTGTTATAGTAAAAAAAAAAAAAAAAAAAAAAAAAGAAAAAAATAATGGCCCTTTAACCTCCTGGCAGAGGAAATCCTATTTGTACTACTTAATTAATTATTGATGTACCTTAACAACCGCTAGCTGCTAATCAGGGACCATTTTGGTACAATATTGCCATGAGCTTCTATGGACTTTTCAGTGCCACTTAAAAGCAAACCATTAGGAAACCAATAGTCTTATGTACATTAACTTTAGTTTATTAAATTGTACTGACGCAGCTTGTAAAGCTAGACTGTTTAAATAGATGTCATGCTAATTTTCATGATGGTAACTGGTCCTCTATTTTCCTCAGCTAGCATCTTGTTGTATTTGTCACTGTGAACTGAAGAGCTAGCTTACATCATGTCATGTCAGGTCAGAAGGAAATACTACCTTTAAATCCATTTAATTAACCCAGGACTAATTAGTATGTGGAAAGGACTGGATTATGATCAATAGAAAGCGCATGTACTGTAAAAAATGAACTTTCACACGCTCACATCATTCCTGACATGATAACTAGCTAACGAGTAAGACTTCCTGAAGCATTTTTAACAAATACTGAAGCTCTCTTTCTGTTTTCAAGTGCTACCAAGAAATGTGACACAAATATCCTCTGGGATGAAGTTAGCATTAGCATGTCTAGTGCTTGTCTGGAATTTGCAGAATGGAGAAGAGATAAAGGCAGTGAAGTTCCTCAAATAGTCCAAGAACTTCAAGGCTGTCACGAAATGTTTAAGCAGCCTTTAGTGAAATGCTAGCGATGCAGCTCAAGGCAATATTGTACCAAAATGGTCTCTGATTAGCAGCTAGCGGTCGTTAAGGTACGTCAATAATTAATTAAGTAGTACAGTAGATTATCCTTAGCATCAATACATTTCTGAGCCTGTACACATACCGCATTATAAACAGCTGAAAGAGATGCTTCAGTGCTTGCTAATGTTTATGAAAAAACTAGCATTACTTTTTTGATTGTTGCTTGGAAAGTCCAGTGTTAGCAAATAACACAACTAGCGAATGAATTAATATTAGCAAGATTCTCCTTTTTCCTCTAACATCAATTCAGCTCTAATGAAAAATTAGCATTTAAGATTTTTAACAAACAGCACTGTCTCTTTTTCTATATACACCATCCATTGTTAGCATCACAGCCAAGCCTAACATTATGTAACTTAAGCTTGCTAGCATGGTTCAGGCTGACGAACACACTCGCTCAGGTTGCAGATGTGACTGTTTGATGTGACTTGTTGTATTATGAAGCACGCGCTCCCGTGGGAAGAATGTCGAAGGCTTTGTCATACATCACATGCCCAGGATTCCACAGCGGCCCACCAAAGGAGACGACGGACAGCCAGTGCTTTTCTACACTCTGAGAACCGACTAAAACAACTCTAAAGCAACTGTATGTTGCCCATGGAGAGTTTTGGATTGTCTTTAGATGCTAGCCTATAAGAGGTTTTTATTATGAAACGTACTATAGTTTACCATAGTATCATAGTATAACATAGTATTAATGTGGTACCTCAGACATTAACATGGTAAGGCATCATAGGACTTTATAGAGTACACACTATAGCACTTCAATGGGTACCATGGTAGTACTAGAATATATACCACTGTTTTTTTTCTGAATTCAATAGTAGGTACTATAGCACTTCAGTGAGTACTGTATTAGTGTACCATGGTACTTATTGGGTACCACAGTGGCTAATATGGTATCTAATATGGCATGTATGTACATATTGTACCATATTAGATAAGGTTAGTACTGTACATATTAATAGTATGATATAGTACAGGCAGTACCATATTAGACATAGAGACCAGCTAAACTGTGGTATCCAATAATTACCATTATGACATAAACATGTATAACATACATGTTCCGTATTATGGTTCAGGGTAGAATAATGTACTGAACTATGAACCAGGTATCATAATATGTCATAATATTGATAATACTGTATCATATTAGATATGTTAGTCCATATTACTGGTATGATATACAACAGGCAGTACCATATGTAATATTAAGGGTTACATACACTATGATATTTCATTAATGTTGCCTATATACAATGGGTCCATACTATATACATAAACAATTGCAACATAAATATACATTTAAAAAAAACATGCAACAATTGGACAGGATTAAAAAAAATAATAATAAAAATAAAAAACTTGAAATAATATATAATAAAATATTTAATATTGAAAATGGCCTATTAGATTCTTAGCTGTTCATCTTAGCTCAAGAGATGATCGGAGTTCCTGGGAGGCCAGTGTTTCAGACATGAAGCAGGCAGTTCGATCATGGCTCTGGCTGTGTACTGAGAAAACTATCTACCTTAATGGTATCCAAGCACTAATGAAATACTGGGATAAACAAATAAAGATAGGTTTTACTCTCATAACTGTGATCTGTTGTTCCGCACAATCAAAAGTCCCGGTTTAACTCGAACACCCCTTGAATAAAGAGATTTTCTCAATTCAAAACAATAAGGCATGCAAACTGTGCACCCTTGACACGTTATACACTTTGGCATTCACAAACACATCTACAGTTTCTCTCCAGGTTGAGGTGCCCTAACATCGTCATCAGGAGAGAATGTTCCCACCATGACAGTTTGTACAAACTCCGTCAAGTCTGTAAGCCCTGTCTGAGACGATAAGATAATAATAATACCAGTGCGGGGGAGACTTCAACACGTTCAATAAATCAGAATGACAGGGCTCTGAGCATGAGATGAGGCCTACACTATGCTTTTAAACCGGGGCAAGACGGGGCTTTGATCATGTTCATGAACACACTTCACTGCCCTGATTAACGCATCAAAGGTTTGTGCTTTCATGGCTAGTTTTTAACAGGTGTTTTAATGGCCCGCAAAACACACCACAAAGACTCTGAACTCATGGGAAATCTTTAACCATTTGTCTTCCAGAACTTTTTAAATTCTAATAACATTTGTAAGGACACTAAGAGAAAATCCTAGTGGATGCAACTTTAATACGGGTGTTAACTATGACAGAAGGGACACTGATTTTGTTAAAACGACAACAAACTGAAGGATTTACTTCACAGAACGTTACATCATAGAAGCTCTAAAGTGGACTTCAGATCTTCTCCCGGGTATTTATTTAACACTATCTGAACAGAACCACATGATGTTTGATGTTGCGTCATTTTATCACAAGTGCTCAGCGTTGCGTCGTTCCTGAATCTGCATTAATCATTAAAACAAGCCGAACACTGCCAGCTCTTCACATTAACCTGAGTGAGCTGTATAAGCTGACATCATCTCTTATGTCTTTGTGTCAACACCTGCTTGTTTTAATAGCTTGATAGCACGTTTAGTGGGGCTGGATGAGATGTTTGCGTCATGTAATTGCACAGCATGAAACCACAAAAAGACCACTGATGTTAAATTACATCCCAATTTTGCTCATCCCAACAAGACTGCACCCTGTCATTGGGGTTCAGGTCTGAGTCACGGATTGAGCCGCACCTGCAAGGTTTTGTCTTGATGCCACTCGATGTCATGGAGGCCTAACCTAATGTCATAGTTGGAGAAAAGAACTTCTTGTACTTTGGTTACATTTCTGGAAGATTAGATGCTTCACAGCAAGCAGAACAACTATACATATATATAGTCTTCATGGCCTGATGCCGTTGGGTTGCCACCTTGAGCAAGGTCCGTCACCCCAAGTGCGCAGATACAATTGGGCGTCAAGCTGGCAACCTGACCCCGTAAGTAACTGCCAACAAAACAACAGATGTATCTCCAGGGTAGGTCCAACCATGGTTGTAAAAATGGGAATATATACAATATTCACCACTGGCCTCCACGGGTCCTAGTTGGATGGATGGATATATCCAAGGTGGGAAGTATACTGTATATCACCTGATGTGCTGGATGACACGTTGACATACCCTTTCCCGTCTCCCTAAATATAACTATATGTCGTTGTTGTCTTTTGGCTGCTCCCGTCTAGGGGTTAGCACAGCGGACCATACGATCCACGCACAACTTGGCACAGGTTTTACGCCCGATGGCTTTGCTGATGCAACTCTACCATTTTATCCGGGCTTGGGACCAGCACTGCATCCATTGGCTGGGGTTTGTGTGGGAATTGAATGGCCTGGAGAAATATTTTTAATGTAAACTTAGCTATAGACGTTAAATACATTAAATTCACACTGTGCATGACTATGATCGCATGCCAAGCATGTGGCAAACTGCAATTTGTCTGGATTTTCTGTCTACAAACAAATGAATCACAATACACATTATACTGGCATATAAAGTATTTACAGAATAAATGCTTCATTCTAATGAGCAACATTGAGCTGCTTTAATTCACAGTAGAATGACGGGTTGTTCTTTGACTTCTGCAATATCCAGTCCTACTGAAAAGTCGCATCAAATTTGCGTGACGATGATTAATGACGTCCTATATACAGTACTCTTGAGTAAAGTTACATTTAAGGAGGTGGTTCAACATGATTTGGCTTGGAAAAACCATTTAAACCATTGTCACGCCCCATAAATGCCTTTCTCATATGCGTGTGTGAGTAATCATGTGGTTAGCGTTGGTGCATATGGGTGGAGAATGAGACTATAAATGCCACCAGAGGTTAAACGTTTAATGTTAAATGAGGGATGGATGCATGCTGTTTCCATCAGCCATGCAGTCTCCAAGCAAAGTCATTACGGCCATTAAACACACACTTATTTATGGTAGATGTGGTGTGGTTGACTTGTACTGTATGAGCGTTATTATTAACTTTACTTATTATTATTATTATTATTATTATTATAGGTGTGTGTGTGTGTGTGTATGTGTTCTGCTATAGGTCACAGTTCCTCCAAGTATTGTTATAGCCATAAACACATTTCTGAACGGCTCTGTGGTGTGTAAACAGTCACTGTGTGAGACTCAAACATAGCGACAGAGGTCGCGGGTGACCTCTCTGAGAAAACAGAGAGATGGATGTGTGGAGGGAAAAAAAATGCCTGGGAAAACCTCTTAGCCTGGATTCTCTCATGATCAACCCGCTTAATTTATATCAGTGATTAGTAAATGTAAATGTATGTCAGAAAGCATTACAGTGCATTTACATAAATTAAGCATAAACTTAAAATACACATTCAGTATACTTTTGCTCATTTCAGTTCACTGTATGAAAAATATGTGAAAAGTCTTAATTATGGACTTTTCACATTAATGGACAGCTATAAAAGATATCAAGATATCAACTAATAATTAAACTAGATTTTTTTTTTTCGCATATAAGTTAAAAAACTGGGGTCAGAACAGAGTCAGCCATGATATAGCGCCACTGGAGAAAATAGGGTTAAGCGCCCAGTGGTGCTGGGACTCGAACCCTCAAACTTTTGATCAGTAACCCAGAATCTTAGCCATTGGGCCACCACTATCCATAGAGCATACTTTTTTTTTTTTTATATTCCATAGCTTTATCAGATACTCATCCAAACGGACCTAAACAGCCAAATGACTTACAACTTGTAGAATCATTGTCTGCTTATGTTTTCTGGAATTTTCCATATGTTTCAATTTCAGAGTTTTTTTTTTTTTTTTTTTTTTTTTAAAGTTGTTGGTCTTTTGGCTGCTCCCGTCAAGGGGTCGCCATAGAGGACCATTTGAACCGCACAGCAACTTGGCACAGGTCTTACGCTGGATGCACTTCCTGACGTAGCCCTCCCCTCTTATTCGGGCTTGGGACCAGCACTGGCTGGGGTTTGGGCATTGGGTGAGAATTGAACCCGGGTGGTCCTTGGTTGAAGCCCCGATGTCACCAAGCTGCCACTGTTGGACCCTTGAGCAAGTTTCTTAACCCCTAAGTGCTCAGATACAATCAGGCGTCAAGCTAGCACTGGATCTAGTATATGGGGTTTGGGCATGGGGTGGGAATCGAACACGGGCCACGAAACCAACTACTGGGCCACGAATGCTGAGTTTTTTTAAAGCCTAAAAAAAACTACTTTTTTACAAATCTATTTGTAAGTCAACAATAATTAAAGGTAAGTTTTACATGGATAAACTAAATAAGTTACAGTTTTCAACACTCAACTTCACTCAACTACTAACATAAAACTAATCATTCAGAAATGCTGCTGTTGTGCTTCCTGTCACGCTCGTGCAAACTGATCGCTATCTCATTAGCATGTAAAGCATTTAGCAGTTTTTCATTCCAGCATCTCTTACGTATATCTTGAAGGTTATATTCAGATTTATTCTACTGCTTTGAACGTAGATAGGTCAACATGCAAATCCTAACCTTCAAATCAGTCTCTTTTTCATAAATACAGTCTGTAATTATTTCTTCACGTCCTAGTTGGTTGGAGGAGAAAAGAAGAGAAACTGAATAGCAATTTGTTTTTACATGCCATTTTCATCTGTAGGTGTTGTGTTTCAAAGAGCTTTTTGTACGAGAGACATTTATCACTTATTCATGAACTCCAACAATGCTGCGGTTTGTGGATGTGGTGCACAGACCACAGTATTATCTTAAAGGTGACCGTTAACAACTGAGAGAGAGAGAGAGAAATATAAACTATTCCTTGTTTGTCTGCTTATTAGTTTGGAGTTTGTGAAGGGTGTGTACCAAACAATATTATTTGACACTTATTTATTTTGAATTTACTGTAATGATCAATGGTTGCTAAGAATTGTTCCATGATAAGCAGCAGTTTCAAAAGTATTTGCATTTTCATAATCAGCAAAGCAAATCCTCTAGAGAGAAACACCTCTAATTATGCATTATGGGTACTGTACATGACTATGAACATGCAAAAACAAAACCATAAGCAGTCAACTCCAGAATCAATGACCAAAAATATGTACAATCGTAAGAAATTTTACTATGATAAACTGTAGTTCATATCATAATATACCATAGTATTACAGTGGTGCTTCTGAAATTACCATGGGACTTCAAGGTACATACTATGTCACTTCAGTGGGTACTATGGTTGTACTGTACTTTTGTCAATACTATAGTACTAATTGGTTACCACCGTGAATACTAAAGTTCAGAACGTACCTGATATGGTATACAGTATTTGTACACACTGTACTATATTAGATACTATATGGACAAAAGAATTTGGCCAAACCTGTTAATTATAGAGTTCAGGTGTTTCAATCAGGCCCCTTATTCCCAGTGAAGGGCAATCTTAATGTTTGGGATACCAAGACATCTTGGACAATGCTATGCGTCCAACTTTGTGGCAACAGTTTGGGGAAAGCCCTTTTCTATTGCAATATGACTGTGCCCCAGTACACAAAGCAAGGACTATGAAGACATAGCTTGTTTAATTTGCTGTGGAAGATCCTGACTAGACCGCAAAAAACACTGACCTCATCCCTATCGAGCACCTTTGGGATGAAGTGGAACAGAGATTGTGAGCCTTCTTGTCCAACATCAGTGCCTGACCTCATATATGCTTTACAGAATGAATGGGCATGAATTCCCACAGAAAGACTCCAAAATCTTTTGGACAGCATTTGAAGAAGAGGGCAAATTGTTATAGCTGTAAAAGTGAGACCACCTCTATATAGAAGCACATGTATTAGGATACATATGTTTGAATGTTAATACATACTACTGGTATAGGAGTCATAGGACTTGGGTAATGTGGCGCTTCAGTGTACTATGGTATGTACAGTACCACGGTATTCACCAAACCATTGTGGTACACACCAAGGTTCAGTATGTACTGTATCTACAGTAATATGTTTTGTTGGAAGATACTACTGGTATGGTACTATACAAGCAGTACCATAACATCTATAACATATTTTTGACAATATTCTGGTATATGTTCCATGTTAACATACTACAGTACATCTACCATCGTACCAAAGTATGTACCATGATGTGGTACATGAACTATACCCTGGTACTGTGAAAAATCAAATGGTACTATATTCCAGGGTGCACTCACTAATGGATGATCATACTATTGTAAAATTTCCTGTGGGAAATGTGTTGAATATTTGAAGCTCTTTTACCTTCTTCCTTTTTGTGCCAACACTCAGACAACAGATCTTCACAGACAAAACTCTGTTTTGGAATCTGGATGATCACTGGGGTTACTGTATGTATAAACGTAAATTAGTAAATGACATTAATAAATAAAATGAATTCAATAATAAACATAATAACAAATAATGCATGAAGCATTTTGATGTAAATATCTTCCTTTTTTTTGTTTACACCTTATGTTGAGGTGTGCCAATACTGTCGGAGTCAACTATAAATTTGTGAGAACTTTGACTGTGGGTTTTGAGTTTCACATCGGAAATGAGTAATCCTATGAGGACATATTTTATGACTTACGCAAACACATACATGAGGGAAAAAACAAACGCCTTTGGCACGTAAAACTAATTAAGGCACAGTTCAAATGTATGTAAACCCTACACTGGCAGACGCAACCACACCCATATTAAATGTTCTCCATACCGAGTAGCTCATTAACTTTTCTGTCATTTGTTTCCCTCAGTTTCTTCCAGCAGTTTTTCTTTTCTTTTTTTTTTTTCCCCTCACATTTGACCTCTGAACCTTGGAAGAGTGAGCTGAAACCCGATCATCCGGTTACAATACAATGTGTGTGCGTGTTTGTCTGAGCAGACACCTTGGCTGCAATGCTGACAGAAAGCCTCAGGCTTCTAATGTTCTCAACAATTTAATCCTCTGGCAGATAAGATACACATCACGCAACGAAAATGTCTGAAGGTGTCCAAGGTGTGCTCGGTGGCTTGTCTCTGGTTTGTTGCTTGTGTTAGTTTGGTTGTATGACATCACAACAACTAGCTTGTTCTATTTTGTAGAAACCATCTACTAATTACCTACGTACTAAATACCTTTAACCAATTTAGTTTTCATCTCTATTCCTGTTGTACTGTACATTTTTTCTCTATGCTAACTTTCCATTTTGTACACATCACCTCTGTGCTAGCTTTCCTTTTGTAAACTTTATCTCTTTTCCAATTTGCACACTTTATATGTATGCTAGATTTTCTTTTGTACGTTTCATTTCTATGCTAACTTTCCCAAATTTGTACACTTTATTTCTGTGCTATCTTTCCTTTTGTACAACTCATCTCTACGTTAGCTTTCCATTTTGTAATTTTTTTATCTCTATGCTAGCTTTCCTATATTTGTACATTTTATTTCTATGACAGTTTTCCATGTTGTACTTTTTATCTTTGTGCTAGCTTTCCATTTTGTACCTTTTCTCTATGCTAGCTTTCATTGTGTACATTTCACCTCTGTGCTAGCTTTCCTCAATTTGTACACTTCATATCTATGCTAGTTTTCCTTTCATATAGTTCATCTCTATGCTAGCTTTTCTAAATTTGAACATGCTACAGTAGGTTTTCTTTTGTTTCTGTTTTTCATCGCTGTGCTATCTTTCCTTTTGTAAACTTAATCTCTATGCTAGTTTTTCTAATTTGTACACTTTATCTCTTATGCTAACTTGCCTTTTGTACATTTCATCTCTGTGCTAGCTTTTCCTTTTTACGCGTCATGGTAGCATTCCATGTTGTACCTTTTATGTCTATGCTAGCTTTCCTAAATGTGTACATTGTAACTTTCCATTTTGTACATTTTACCTCTCTGCTAGCTTTCCTTAATTTGTACATCATCTCTATGCTAGCTTTCCTTTGGTGCACATATCAATGTTACATCAGCTTTCCCTTTATACGTCATCTTAATACTAGCTTTCCATATGCACACTTTATCTCTATGCTAGCTTTCCTAAATTTGTACATTTCATCTTTGGGCTACAGTAGCTTTCCTTTTGTACACATCACCTCTGTGCTAGCTTCCCTTTTGTATATATTTTATCTCTGTGCTAGCTTCCCTTTTGTATATATTTTATCTCTGTGCTAGTTTCCCTTTTGTATATATTTTATCTCTGTGCTAGTTTCCCTTTTGTATATTTCATCTCTCTGTTAGCTTTCCTGAGTTTGTACACAATATCTCTATGCTAGCTTTTCTTGTCCACTTTACCCTGCTAGCTCTCCTTTTGTACACATAATCTCTTTGTTAGCTTTTCTTTCATAAACCTCATCTCTATGCTAGCTTTCCTTTTATACATTACATCTCTGTGCTAGCTTTTCTTTCATACACATCATCTCATTGTTAGATTTGTATTTGTTTATTTTATGTCTATGCCAGATTTGCAATATGCCTGAGGGTATCTCCTTGTATTTATCCTTAAGTGACCTAGCTACTCTGACTAGAGTTACTTTCTAAAATGAGCTCAGACAGGTTTGCTTCAGCTACAGTGAATTTCCAGTAAAAATCCATTCGCCACATTAAACACAACTGATAAGATTCGATTTGAAAAAAAGAAGGATTTGTTTTGCTGGTATGTTGGATTTAAGCAAGTTTTCACATGATCCCAGTGTCTTAATACCAAATTGACCGAGTGGCTGTCAAGTCCTCGCTACTTGTGTTTGCACGTATTTGTTGTATCTTTATCTATTTTCTTACACGATCTACATTTTTGAAAAAGGATACCTATTCTTGCCATGCCAGTGCTTGCTCTTGCCGAAATCTGGGAAGCTCTGTTTAAGTTCCATGTCTAAGTTTACCTGTTTAGGCAAGATTTCATTAAAAAAGGTCATTCATAGGCAACCATTTGGAACAGCATTGTCACTTGCTTATTCAAGGTTCAATGCAACAATGCCAAAATAGGTGGAGGAGGAAAAATGTGGTCCTTTGCTACATCAAATTTAATAGGAATTATGAGGAACCTAGAAGGAACTTAGTGATTTTCTCCTCTGTTTGGTATACTGAACCAAACCAGTGGAGGAGGGTTTCTTCCAATGTTCTTTTAATTTTATCTCTAAATGTTTTTCGATCGATTTAAATTGCGTTCTCCAGAATGGGTAAGCTGGCAGCTGAGGACCCTACTGAGGCTTTGAGAGTTGGGCGGCTTTACATGACTTGGAGCACCAAGTCTAATACAGGACATCCCAAATTACACAATAAACGTGACTTGGAAAATCACTGTAGTCCCGGGAATTCAGACCTTCAAGGCCAAACCCTTCCAAGAGCATGTTAATGATGGAGAAACACCCTTAACTCTCTGTCTTGCTGAATCATCTCTAGAGAGGTGTGTTCCCTTTTTTGATGTGATTGACGTTGCTAAGACAAAATTCTTTTGTTGGTAATCTTTCACTTATGGGCGTGAGCACAAGTCAGTCCTTCCATTACTGAATGCAAGCATGGCGTTTCTCCTGGAACAACTTTCACCTTGATGTACCAGCAGGGTTTCGTCCTTCCACTCATCCTATAATGAGTCTTGGTGTGTGAGCAATCCTTGACGGTTAATTGCAAGCAAATGTCAAGATCTGACATGATGTTCATGTTATAACATTTATCCAAATATACTGTACCACCCGTCTATTGTTTATATCGCTTATCCTGTGTAGAGTCAAAAGGAACCTGGAGCCAAGGAACTCAGTCAGGGTTGCATTTTGAATGGGTTGCCAACTTATCCCAAGGCACAAGCACACATACTGTACACATCAAATCGTGCACTACAGGCTTTTTGGAAACGCCAATCAGACCTTTGAACTTTAGGAAGAAACCAGAGTACCTGGAGGAAACATTCCAAGCATTGGGAGAACATGCGAAATCAACATACACAGACGATGAGCAACAATGCTAACAAGCAAACCCAACAAAAGATACCATTTTACTCCAATATGCCTTATATCCTTTTAAATATGCCCAGTGGGCAGATGTTTTCCGAATGAAACACAAAGACTGACAGGGTGACGTTTTTCCAATCTTTTATCTAACTGTTCAGTTTTATTGAACCTGTGGTCTGGTGTGAGTGGAACCTGATGTGGTCTTCTGCTGTTGCCATTCCTCCGCCTCAAGGTGTTGGTGTTTACCTACCGCCCAGGGTTGTAAAATATGGTTATTTGAGTTATGACAGGCATCCTGTCAGCTTGGAAAGTGATGTGTTCCTAATGAGTGTGTTCTACAAAAGCTGCAGATACAGATTAAACATACTGGAGTATTCATTAAGGTACCTTTTCAGGAATTTCACACTTACACCAAGATTACTTCAGTAATTATTAATAACAGACTGTACTGTATAATTTACCAGGAGGACTACGTTGTTGTTGATTGACGTCTACTACTTGGTATTCTGCCCTGCAGCAAGTCCTAATTAGGGCCTAATAGCCATAAATACCTCTATATATACCAGTACCCACAGGTGTGCGGTATCTCCCGGGGGGTAACATACTCCATATGGCATGATAGTTGACAGTCACACCAATATGTCAGGAAGTCCCCTTCCTACTTATAAATTCAGTATATACATTATATATATATATATATTATATACTGTAACTAGGATGCAGCGAATCTCGCAGGAGAGATAGAATGACCTTGTTTTTTTCTTGCCTGTTCGAACACCTTTGTATTTTTTGCCAAGCAATTTTCATAATTTTGCTAGAGGGCCAAAGACATCTGGTAAACACAGCAAACTGTGCGTGTGTGTGTGTGTGTGAGTGAAGCGATAAAAAAGGTGAGCTGCATCACATACCAAACCGTTCTTAAACCTTTGGCTCGCCATCAGGAATGTGACAGGACGGCGATTTGCGAGAGATTTTCTTGTGATGTCATGAAGCGCGGCATGCGACAAGACACAGAGCTGCATTCTCTGCATGGCCGAGTTTCTGTTTGCGTAGCCTCTCCTTCGATAACTGATAAAACGGTGGCCCTATGAGCTAATGACTAGTAATGACAGGGTTTCGGCATTTCAGCCGAAATGACCTCATTAGGAGATTCTTAGAAAAGGACAAAGGCGAATGTGTGGAGTGTGTGCAGGTGCTCCCATGATGGAACGCGTGTACTAGGGTTGATATGAAAGGATAACAGAGAGGCTTGTATAGCTTGTGTATGTGTGTAGCAGACGCGAAGTTTGTGTGCGGCGCTCAGGTCTACCGGTGTAAGTAGCAGAAGGTCAGGTCTAAACATTCGCGCGCCTTCACCTTCTGTTTTTCTTAAAGCTAGGACGCTTTGCTGACCTTTGACCCTAAATGAAGCCGTTAGAAAGAACAGGTGGCCAGCTTCCGTCAGCTGTCCAGGGAAGCCTGTGTTACTGGATGATTCGCTCTTGCAGCTGTAGAAAACGATCAAAATGCAATCCGCGCACCCGTCTCAACTCGTCAGCTCATTACCACATGCTGCACGTGGTGTTAAAGCAGGAACATGGTTTTCTGCCAAGAGTTCAAGAGGTCCCTTGACTGCATGTGTACTATCCTTTGTCAATTTAGAAGCCTAAGGTATAAAGTTTTCTTCACCTGGTGGCTCTGTTGATACTTTAAGGTTTTTCACATTGTTCTGCTTTCAGAGAGAGATGAAATGCAACTGCTTTAGGAAGCAAAGATCCCAAATCCAAAGAATTCATGAATCCAAGAAGGAACCTGGTGGAACATGCATTTTCAGATATGACCGCAATGTCTGAAAAGAATTTGAAGTATAGATTTATATCTTGTTCCTCCCAGGAAGTCTCAATGTAAAACCATTGTAAGAGAGTGTTTAACAAGGAGTTCTCTTTTAGGAAATAAAAAATTCTCAAGTATACAAAGAACCCCTGTATGACCCCCCCTTTTTTTCTTAAGAGAGTACAGATAGTCCATGATTTTTAAGAACATCTGTGTTATGAATTTCCGCAGATACGAACTGACCGCACATACATTCGAACTTACAAACGCGTTCGTAACTCGGGGACTCCCTGTATGTGAAATACCGTACGGAACTCTTGAATCTAGAAATGATCAGAACACCATTTAAGTGAATCTTGATCCATTGATGGTTCTTCTGCTTGTCCCTCTGAGAGTGCACCTTAAGGGGTTTATAAAGAACCCAAGTTAGTGTGCCACAGGAAGTGAAGAGTCCAAAAGCACCCAAAGAACCATGAAGATTCCCCCTTTTTTATGAGTGATTTGGTTGACGCTTGGTGCTTCCAATTTTACCAATTGTCCCTCTGAAGGAACGACTATGCAGAACCAAGCATTTCTCCATCGGGCCATGAGCCATGAGTTGAAGTTGTGTGAACAAAATCTCTGAAATGAACTTGAGCTGGAATCAAATTCATTTATGTTCATTTTAAAAGCATTAAGGGTTTTGGTTTTGTGATCGTCCAACAGGAGTTGGAGGCTTAAGGGTAAAGGGGCCAGTGTGTCCATGTTCGAATCTGATCCGTTTATGCAAATCTAGAACCAGTAATATTAGACAGCAGGACTTAAAACTAACATAGCTAAGGTGGTTTTCAGAGACAGATTAAATTTATTGTATGCTCAAAATGGGACTTCATAGTGTGTGGATAATTTCTACTGGGTTTCTAGAGTCCATTGGAATTATGAGAGTACTGTACATGACTCACTATTCATTTACTGTCCATATGTGATGACACACCGCATGGTTTCAGAAACATTTCATCTTTTTGAGGTACTATTTAGCCGCACTATTTACACCAGAGGTACAGACGCTGCCCCAACCATCCTCCTGCCTCAGGCTACATCATGTTTATGTTCCTGCCCTCTGAAAAAAAAAAAGGCTTTGGCCTTTAATCAGTGCCACCGAGCCATAGCTCCAGCCCAGCTGATGCAAAAAAAGACCTCTTGTCCAAGTCTTCCTCCTCATAAATCATAAAAAAAACACTATGTAAAAGATGTAGTGTAATTTCATGTTTCATGTATTCCAAAAAAAGCGCCTGTTCCAGTAAGTAAGTGTGGACATGAGCGACAGACGTAGCGTGTCATAGCCCTCTCTGCAGCTATCAATTCAGTGGCACTGAACCGTGCATGTTGCTGTGCTGCTTTTCAGAAGGTACAAGCACCAGCACGCTCCGCGAACGAGCCGCACCAAACACCTGCGGCCATGAATTTAAAAATCGGTTATTGTATATAATATGGCAGTGGAAGTTTCAGAGCTATTTTTAATGGCGGAGCCAGTCGTTTTTAAATCAACACTTTGTTGTAATGATTTGACGAAGATGTCTGTCAATAAAATATTCGTTCGAAGGGAAAAACTCCAGTCCCTGAAGGGCATCAGACTCGGAAACGGGGATTAAAAACACTTCATGTGTACCGGCAACAAATAACCAATCAGGACGAAGAGGCACTGGTAGTCGCTTTTTGATGCATAGAGTTAGAACGTTTTTATTTTAGCTTTTTAAAAATGAAATCCAACCTTTACTTGTGTAATGAATTAATTAATAACTTGATCCACCAAGTAACCTGTCAGTTCTATATGAAATAAATGGAAATAAATATTTCAAAGTAGTTTTTATTACACTGATGTATGACATTGATTTTATTTTTTGTATTTGTTATATATTAGTATATATAGATTTTATTACTAAAATATATTTGTGCTTGCTATTTTTCATTCCACCACAAGGGGCACTAATCTCACCATACAAATCCTTTACTGTTGCTCGATGCATATGTGTAAGTATTTATTTTGTATTATTCTTGATTTTTCATTTTGCACACAATAATAATAATAATAATAATAAATATTTATTCTCAGAAAAATGTATTACTGCTTATTTGTTTTGTTCATTTTTTAATTGGACTTTTACTGTCCAGTTGAACGTCCACTCAGATACAAATATTTTATGTCTAACTGATGTTTTCATGTATTTTTACAATATAAATGATTTTCATACAGTTTTATCTTCACGTTTCTGTTACACTCATTGGGGGGGGGGGGGGGGGGGGGGGGGGGGGGGGGGGGGGGGGGGGGGGGGGGGGGGG
>JAQMYI010000013.1:13233801-13244419 GCA_030014275.1 Clariallabes melas | reverse complement strand
CACCGCGCATGCGCAGATCATATAACGACGTCACGCAATTACCTGGAAGCCTTTCTACGTCTATAGTGTTTTTTTTCTTCTTCTTCAAATATTATTAATGTTGTTTTTTGTTGCTGTTGTTGTCGTCGTCGTAATGAGCTACACCTAGAGCGCGGCCCGATCGATGCGTGGTAGATGCGTCCGATTCTGTCCAGCTTTAAACTCCTAAGACATTGTCCAATCACGACAGCTTACGCTGTCATCCGATGTTGTCTAATGCATTAAATGCTTAATGTGTCTTAACGCTTGACGCTTACAAAACCATCCGATCTTCCGAGCACTAAATGGCGTAATCCAATCTCACCTACTGTGTCGTCCAATCACAGAGTATTTCATTCTTAAGGCGTTGTCCAATCAGCGCGCATTAAACCCCTACTACGTGGTCTAATCACATATCACTAAGTGCCTACACTGTTGTCCAATCTAAAGGACTGAATGTGTCATAGAGAAGTCAATACCAACGTCTAATCGCTACAAAATTGTCCAATCCACTGAGCACTAAATGGCGTAATCCAATCTCAGAGCAGTAAATGTCTTGGAGTCACCCAATCACATCCAATATAATGTTCAATGACAGAGCTCACCATGACATCCAATCACAGAGCATTAAACACTTAAAATGTGACGCAGAGAGTTAACTGAACGCCTAATCACTGAGCCTTAAACACTTACAGAATCTAAATGTCATAATGTCTAAGACGTCATCCAGTCAGCCTACAGTGTCGTCCAATCTAAATTCTTAACATGGTGTCCAATCTAAGAGGAGTAAACCCCAATGATATTGTCCAATCACAGACCAATACATGCCTACGCTGCTGTCCAATCTAAAGCACTGAATGCTGAATGTATCACAGAGAACTGAACACCTACGTAGTCGTCTGACCGTCCAATTGCTGAGCACTAAATGTCTTTGATGTCATCCAATCACCGATCTAACCTCTTATGACCGTTTTCTCCTTGTTTTACAGCGGTTGGTATCCAATGACAGAGCTCACAATGTCGTCCAATCACAGAGTGCTAAGCACCTAAAATGCTGTCCAATCACAGAGTATTAAATTCTTAAGATGGGGTCCAATCAGAGAGCATTAAACCCCGACGACATAATCCAATCACAGACAGAGAACTGAACACCTAGAAAGTCGTCTAATCACTGATCATTAAATGCTTTTTAAAGCATCTGATCAAGTAACACTAAATGCTGTAATCCAATCTCAGAGCAGTAAATGTCTTCGCCGTCATCCAATTACAGGACGCTAAGCACCTACTGTGCTGTCCAATCACAGAGTATTAAATTCTTATCATGGTGTCTAATCCGAGAGGATTAAACCCCTACGGCATTGTCCAATCACAGATCAATAACTGCCTATGCTGATGTCCAATCTAAAGCACTGAATACTGAATGTGTCACAGAGAACTGAGCATTGAGCTGTGCTATGACATTAAGTACCCATGCTATCGTCCAGGTCAACAATCCCTTAAAATGTGGTCCAATCACAAACCATTAAATTCTTAAGATGTAGTCTAATCTAAATCACTAAATACTTAAGGAGTCTACCATGTCATCTAATCATCGATAATTAAAATGCCTACTAAAGCGTCCAATCACAGAGCACTAAATACCGTACACCAATCTCGGAGCAGTAAATGTCTCTGCCGCCATCCAATCTGAGAGCAATAATTGCCAGTGATGTCATCCAATCACAGAGCACTAAATTCTCACGATGCTGTTCAGTCACGGAGCGCTAAAAGCTCACAATGTTGTCCAATCACACCTACTGTGTTGCCCAAGCACAGAACACTGAATCCTTAAGATGTTGTCCAATCTAAAGCGCAAAATGCTAACTGAGTAACAGAGAACTGAACGCCTAGGATGTCGTCTAATCACTGGCCATTAACCGCATACTAAATCGTCCAATAAATGTCTTTGTTGTTATCCAATTGCAGAGAACTAACTGCTTATGACATCCAATCACAGCACACCTAAATCATACAATGTTGTCCAATCACAGAGCATCGAGCACCTACAGTGTTGTCCAATCACCGAAAAATGTATTCATAAGATGTTGTCCAATCTAAAGCACTTAAGAGAACTGAACACCTACGATGTCGTCTAATCTCTGACCATTAACCACATATTGAATTGTCCAATCACACTAAATGGCTTTGCTTCATCCAATCACAAAGCACGTCCAATCTGAGCGCGCTTAAATCTCACAATGACGTCCAATACCAGAGCATTCTTTCCATGTTGTCCAATCTAAAGCACTAAATGCTAAATGAGTAACAGGGAACTGAATGCTTGCGATGTCATCTAATCCCCAAGTGTTAAACGCTTACTAAATTGTCTGATCAAAGAGCAATAGATGAATGTTTTCACCGTCGTCCAATCTGAGCGCGCTCAAATCTCAAAATGACGTCCATCGAGCAGCTACGAAGTCATCGGATCTCAGAGAATCGGGCACTTACAGCATCGTCCAATCACAGAGCACTAAACTCTCACAGTGTCTCCAGTCACAGACGTTTTGTTGCCAGATTGGAACATTGTGTTGTGGTATTGTGAAAATCACATCATTTTTTAAATTGATTAAATCATCGTGTTCTCCTATTGGCTGAAAATTTTTAATCTGTAGCTCTGCCTTAGACTTGGATCACAACTGTTCAGGTGTCCTCGAGATCATTTGTTAATTAAACACTACATCCTGTCTGAACACCTTTTCCCAGAATTCAGCTCCAGCAGTAATCTAACACTCCTGTTTAACTGATGAGCTGGACTTCATTTCCAGGAACAGAGCTGATGCTCACTTCTGTAAGAGGTCATGATGGAAAGAACAAAAGGATCTCTCTATTGTAGCACCGTTATAGAGAACATCGTGCCGACTCAATTGGGCAAATCTTATGAAACGGTCTGGAAGCGAGACAGTGTGTAAAATCCTACAGGTAAAATCCGTTCCGGGAGCACGTTCGTAAGTCGGATTTGTTCGTAAATCAGACAAAGTCAAAGCGTCTTATTCACCTTTTACACAAATATACAATGTAAAGCATGGGGAAAAAACAGGTTTTGTGTTTTGGTTCAGCATTATACTCTCGCGAGACTGCGCCTTTAAAATCGTGAGGAGAATCCTGATGCAGTGTGGTCAGCTGACCTCGTTTGAAGGGAGCCCAGGAAGACAACGCTTCATGATGGTGTTTACTGTGCGCTTGAATGGACGCCATTTTGTCTCAGAGCTGATTTGGATTGTGATTCTTGATTAGGATTCACCATTGGACCAACATTACTTTTCACTGATTCATTAAAACCGGTCAGGTCGACTCATTTCTCGCACACCAGCTCACACAAACACACACACACGTACAATATACCGGACTTTAGACATTTTATTCATTCACGTACACACTAAAAATATTGTATATAATTGTAAATATTGGTAGACTGCACTGTCTATTTATTTTTAAAATACTTGTATAATTGTTTGTAGAACTGCAGTGCATTCATATCTGCAAAAATTCATAACTCATCTCTCTCTTCGTAAGTTGGGGATTTATTGTACACATGAAGAGATTAACGTCAAACACCAGAAAGACCTCCTTCTTGAAAACGTGTGTGTATAAGGTAGTTTAATGAAAAAAAAAAAATACTGTGCTATAAGGTATAGGTGACAAGTAATTCAATCCTTGAATTCTTTTTTTTTTTTCAAAATTTGAAGTCATTTTTGGGACGGATCAAGTCCTGTGCAAATTAATATCAGTATTAAAAGTACTTGTATTTTATATATAGTAATAAAAGTACTTTTCTTTTTCAGACTTATTCGGCTGGGGACAGCCCACCATGCAGCAAGGTAAGGAGTACGAGTGTGTGCAGGTGTGCATGTGTGTGTTGTTGATATTAGCTATTGTTGAACCTTTGTACAGTTTGTAACAGGGTTTCACAATTTGATAATAAAAAACAATACAAATGTTGCCTGTTGTGATTGTGAATTAAACTGCGATATGTAATTAGTACTGTAAATGTACAATCAATTTTGTGTTGAAACGTCTTAATCTAGAAAGATTTTTAGTTGGGCCCAGGCAAAGACTTCCCAACTATGTGTATATTATCTGTTAAAAAAAAAAAATTGGAAGGCTTTTGCGATTAAATAATTTCACACATCCATATTGCGATTTAAAAAAAAATAAAATAAAATTGTGCAGCTTAAATTTGTAAATATAGTTGCAAGAAAGGGCGAGCGGGCCCAAGCACCTTGTACCGTCAAGGTGCCAATGGGTGCACCACCTGAAACTTACTTAAAAATAAAACATTTGAATTACTAACGAACTTTGCATAAATTCCCAATTATGTGTATATTATATGTGTATACTAGTTTGTGATATTGTCATTATTTTGTATCAATAATTTGGCTAATCAAACTTTGAATTGTCTGTCTAGGTACGCCGTACATCGAGATCATCGAGCAGCCCAAAGCGAGAGGCATGCGCTTTCGCTATAAATGCGAGGGAAGATCAGCCGGCAGCATTCCTGGAGAAAAGAGCAACGACTCCACTAAAACACACCCAGCCATCAAGGTGCGGCCCTGACCGTCTGCTCTGCCCGTAGGCCTTCCCTCAGGCCACGATAGACACGCCCTTCCCGTAACACTCGCATTGTTGTGGTGACACTGATCCCATTCAGGTTTCGCCACTTCTCATGAGTTATTGTTAAACTCGCACATGCACGGCTCTATTTCTGTTTTATTATACACTACAACGGTCACTGTGGTTACGGCAACTCGAGACGATCGACAGATCTCATTCTTCTGTGGAAATCCGTGTCTTTCTGTTTTTATTCTCGTTAAGCAGCACGCTTACATTCACAGCATGGAGTAGATCAATTAACAGGATTGAAGTAAAACCTGAAACAAGTCACTGGACAAAGCCGTCACAATTGGTGCTTAAACATCTACTAAAGTGTTTTATTCCACTTATATTATGCTATTTATTCCGTATCTGAATACAGTTAATACCTTTATTCCTCCCACAGATTTCTAAATATAATACAGTGGAACCTTGGATTACAAACACACATTTGTTCCGGAAGCGGGCTCGTATTCCAAAACACTCGTAATTCTCCCAAAAGAAATAATGAAAACTCAAATTATTCGTTCCACAGCCCAAAAAAATAAATACATAAAAATAATGAACACAAATTATTAAGTAAAAATAAAACAAATTAACCTGCAGTTTACCTTTAAAAAAGAAAAAGTTTAAATAAATCCGGACAGGTAAGTGTTTTCCTTTGTGTGCGCAGGCGCTGTGTGTGTGTGTGTGTGTGTGTGTGTGTGAGTGAGAATCTAAAGTAAGCTCCCCTCTCCCCCATCTCATCTTACACAGTTACCCTTCCTCCACTCTTTTCACACACACGCGCACACACACAGCGGAAACACTGTTTTATCGGAAAAATAAACAAGAAATCTCTCTAATGACACTCGACTGAATGACACAATAACGGAATCACTGCTGTAAAGTAAAAATAAAACCTCAAAAAGCCTAACATCTACCTGGATCAAGTCTAAAACCCATCCGAACGAATATCACCAACAATTTCTGGACATAAGAGGAAAATTACCACAGCATACCCCAGTATACACGGATGGATCAAAATCAGGAAATTAAGTGGCAGCAGCCTTTGCAACAAACCTACTACAGCAGGGTGTACGCATCCCAGATCAAAGTTCAATTTTTACTGCAGAAGCAAATGCTCTGCTCATGGCTTTGAAATTAATTGAAACCACATCACGAAAGGATTACCTAATAATAACGGACTCAAAATTATGTCTTCAAGCATTAGAAAATATAAAAACAGATCATCCAACAATAGTGGAAATCCTAACCAAGGTATTATTCTTAGAAGCCAATCATTTTAACATAGTTTTCTGTTGGATACCCGGACACTCAGGAGTCCCTGGTAATGAGAAGGCAGACAGAGCTGCCAAGGAAACAACGTTAAAAAAGAAAGAAAGAAAGAAAGAAAGAAAGAAATGTAAATAAACAAGCTTCAGTTAGTCCAGAATGCAGCAGAAAGAGTCCTCACTAGAACCAGAAGATACCAGCACATCACCCATATCTTATTAACACTGCATTGGCTCCCTGTGAAATTTGGCATCGATTGACGTATAAAGCATTAAATGGTCTCATGCTGCAGTATCTGAGTGAACTTCTAGTGTCTTACGATCCGCCATGCCTACTTCGATCAAAGGATGCAGGTTGCTTGTCAGTACCACTTTAAACTACAGCAGAGCTTTTTCTTACAAAACCCCAAAGTTATGGAATAGTCTTCCAATTAATGTTTGGGACTCAGACACAGTCTCAGTGTTTAAGTCTCGGCTAAAAACCTATTTATTTAGGTAATCATTTTTGTAAATAGATTTTTTTGTAAAGGGTCAAATCTGGACGTAAAGTATTACAGTGAACTGGTATGTTTAAATAAGATCAGATATCCCTTTATTTGTCCCACAGCAGGGAAATTTCTTTTTTGCAGCAGCGAAGAAAAACAATTGTGCAAATAAATAGGGACAGTACAGTGTATAAATACGAGAAAAAGTAAAGACAAAACAATAATTGCACTTTCAAACAAACAAATTGCACTAGTTTCAACAAATTGCACAGGGGTAATATTTTACAGTTTAAAAAGTCGTTATTGCTAATATTACACAGTTTAAAATGTTTTTGCACACTTCTGTTGCAATGAATTGGTCTAGGATAATGTCATAGTTTTAAATGGTGTTCTTGCACAGTTGCTATTGCACCCAAATCTAAGATAAGATAACGGTATTGTAAGATAGTATTGTATTGTCATATTTAATATATTGTAATTTTTGTAAAAAGTAGATAGTGTAACATTATATAGCGGTATACAACTGTGTGGAATATGGAGCTCTGATTGTACAATCTAATAGCAGCAGGGAGAAAAGACCTTCGATATCACTCAGAGATGTAACTGTTTCATACAGGGGGTGACAGTCATTCTCCAGCAGTGATGCTGTCTTAATCACTCTCATTGATCACTCAGGTTTGTTGATGGTGGCCTTTCTTATCAGCTTGTCCAGTATTTTCCTGTCAGCAGTAAAGACACTGGTGCACCAACAAACCACTCCATAGAATATGATGGAAACTTAATCACGTTTGTAAGTTGCTCTGGAAAGAGTGTCTGCCAAGTGACCAAATGTAAACGTGAATGTAGATGGATAAGGCCACCACAGACTTAAAAAAAGGTGTTCAGTAGTGCTCCCTGCACTCCAAATGACCTTAGTCTCCTCAGCGGAAAGAGTCTGCTCAGTCCTTTTCTATAAATTGCATTTGTGTTGTCTGTCTAGTCCAGTTTGCTGTTCAGATGAACACCCAGGTATTTATAAGATACCACTCTCTCAATGTCCTTTCCCTGAATGTTCATTGGTGATAGTGAAGTGTGTTTGTGTCTGCGGAAATCCACCACCAGTTCTTTGGTCTTCCCCACATTTAGCTGGAGACAGATCCATTGGCATCAGTCCAAAAAGTTCTGAATCAGTCTTCTTTACCCGTCATTATCCTCCGTGATCAGGCCGACGAGTCATCAGAGAACTTCTGCAGGTGACAGGTTGCTGACCTGAACATGAAGTCTGCAGTATAGACAGTGAAGAGGAACAATGCCAGAACATTTCCTATGGGGCATTTCCTATCCAGTTTTGCAGACAACCATGTCAGACTCACAGTGTCGAGTCCTTACATACTGTGGTCCAGTATCCAGGAAGATAGATGATCATGATTTTATATGGTGTGAGTAAGTCGGATAAAAGTTAAGAAAGCTGCAGCACTTTGTTAATTATTTCCCGAATGGTTTCTTGTGTCTATGTATTTTATGTGTGTATTGGTTCCCGCTCCCACTCTCGCGAGACTCCGTAGCCGGTTGGCACGGGAAGATGGTGACGCACATGGTCACATGACCCTGACATAAAAGCCGGCCCGGGAAAGCACTCGAGGAGGGAGTAAGGAGTTTCAGCGCGCTGTTTTCATGTTTATCATTTCGGAGGATTTATAGAGACCGACGGAGACTGTTCCTTGCGGGATTTCCACTCTATTTGGATTATTGCCGACTGGACTGCTTATTTACGGTTCTCACACTCCGTCATCGGCCTCCCGGTTGTTTACCATCATTTCCGCTGAGACCGGTCCATCTCCTTCATACACTTCTACAATAACCCGGACTTTGGACATTTTACTCATTCACACACACGTAGTTTTTGTTTGTATATATTTTGTAAATATTATTTTATTTGTCGTTTTTCTTGGTTGGTGCACCTTTTTGTTTCCTTTTTTGTATAATATACTTTTGGTTTGGTTAACTTGGTCTTGTTTGTGTCATTCTTGTTCACTGCTTTTAAAAGCACACAGACACGGAGATAAAGATCTCTCTTTTAGTGTAGCCTCATTTAATCCTATTTTATCTGAGCATTACAAGTGTTTCCTGATTTAAAAACCGTCTTCCTCTCTTTAAGAAGGGTCTTTATACCAGTGTTAATCCATGGCTTTTTGTTGGGGAAACACCATACAGTCCTCATGGTTACAGTATTCTCCAAACAGAAATTTAATCTGTTATTGTCTTTTACATCGTCATATACCATTGAGCCGTCTCATTAAAACCACCTTGGTTTGGGGGTGTGCTGTAATGTCTGGTACCAGGATGTTGGCAGAGGATCCTTTGGGTGCTGTGGGTTGTAGGGACGGGGCCTTCATGGATCAGACTTGTTTGTCCGACATATCCACACATGAATGCTCAATTGGATTCAGATCTGGGCAGTTTTGAGGCCTGGTCAGTTTCCTTGGGCCCTTTGCCTACTGGGCCCCCTGCATGGTGGGCTGTGGTGCACTGGTTGTTCTGGTACTATTTTGTCATGGCCAGCATTAACTTTTTGTTAGCAATTTGTGCTGCATTGTTTTTTCTGTGGGATTGAATCAGACTGATCTAGTCTTTTGCACCTGCATGCATGGGGTTGTCCTTTGGTACCCAGGATCTTGTCACCAGTTTACTGATGTATAATTCATAATCAGTGTTATTTAATTGAACTATCAGGGGTGTGAATGTTAATGTTGGCTGATCAGTGTGTGTATAAATATGTATTTATAACCATGTGACACACTCACCCCCGGGCAGGTGAGATCGATTTGGAAATCCTCTCACAGCTGCACACTAAGTATCCCGAGGCCAGCATGGAGAACGAGGTGGTGGAACCCAGCGGAGACATGTTGCATAAATATAAAGGTTACACACTTGCACCTCTGATTTACCTAAAGTTATTATGTGTCAAACATTCAAAAGTGTGTATAGAACTATGGAGCTGGTGTAGGGGTAAGGGTAAATACCTAAAATAAAATAAAATAAAATAAAAAATTACTGTAGGGTTTAGGGTGTATTTATAGGGTTTATATTATTTAGGTTTAGAATGTATGGTATACAATCTACATACAGTAACATGGTATATCCTGTAGGGTATATGCTGTAGAGCTCAGGACTTATGCTAAAAGGATGCTTTATAAAGGGTTAAGGGTCTGAGTTAGGATACAGTGTGTGAAGTGTAGAGTGTAAATTCTTCATAATTTATTTTCTTTCAGAATGAAAATTCGTAAACAGGTGTTTATTAGATGTTCTGTATCTATATTTGCATGCAAACATCAGCATCATGTTTCCTCTCTCTCTTTCTCCCGACACACACACAATCTGCTCAGATTTAGTATCAAAGATGCCGGGCCTCGATCACATCACCTTCAGGTGGAATCAGATGACAGCATCCGAGTTTGAGAGTGACTGGAAGCAGAGAAACACTGAAAAGACGCTGGACTTCATCCACATGATTCAGGTTCGTACTTTAACTCACTGACCACTTAAACAGGGTTTCAACATCATCAACAACAACAACAATAATAATAAATAAATAAAAAAACAAACTTGCCGCTCTCTAAGTGCTGCTTTATTTTAATTGCCCTTTGAGTTTTATGAAAAATATACTTTTTTCCACCAAAGATTGTTCATAGATTTATAGTACATTAATACACTCTTTTCAATGTTAATGTTATTTTTTCTATAATAACAATTCATGCACAAGGATGAACTGTTTCATAGTTTCATTACAATATACAAAATATGATGCATTGTCTTGAGATTGGATGCATACAAATGTTGGCAAATTGCTGTGGTCTGAAAGGAATAAAACACTGAAAAGTACTGATAACTTGAAACGTTTGACCTCAAAATAGAACTCCATTTTTGCAGTTCTGAGAAAAAAACATTTGTTTGTTTTCCCCCCCAAAATAAAGTAAATAGAGAATATAAAATAGACAATATGTCACAGGAGATTTAAAAATCACAAATGGCAAAATATTACCCCAAAATTGTAAGGGGTAAAAATCAGTGCGAACTTTGTGTGATTTTGCGTAAAAGCTATAATTCCACCTAACACAGTTTTGTCACAGTTTGGATCAAGAAGGGACAACGGGGGTATATCCATTTTGATGGTGAAACAAAAGGAGGCACTAGAAACTAACTTCATTACATCGATTATAGCTTTGATAAGCA
>JAQMYI010000013.1:13171618-13181647 GCA_030014275.1 Clariallabes melas | reverse complement strand
TTCCCATTCTGACATTCAGTTTGGAGTTCAGGAGATTGTCTTGACCAGGACCACACCCCTAAATGCATTGAAGCAACCATGCCATGTGATTGGTAGATTAGATAATTACATTAATGAGAAATTGAACAGGTGTTCCTAATAATCCTTTAGGTGAGTGTATATATACTGTATATATATTTTCCCACAGCTCTCATATATTTTTCACACGCTGTGACCTGATTTTGCCCAGTATCGCCCCATCTCCCAGCCATGGTTATGGTTGTGACACTCGACTTTCAGTTGGGCAACACATCCACCCTTTTTCTTTTCCTCATTCTTCAGCATGACTTTGTTTTTCTTCTCGCTCTTGCTCCATCCTTTCATCTCTTATTCATCTGTCATTCTTCTTACACCTTTAATAAGCCATGTTTTTTTTCCTATGATAGAAAAACACCCCTACTTTTTTTTCTCTATCCATGGAATCCTGTCTCTCTCTCTGTCTCTCTCACTCAGCCTGTTGTTTTTCAGTTCTCTTCAAAACCCTTTGTCTCAGGCTTGTCCTTACTTGTCTCCGAGCTCTGTTGTGCCAGAATGTGGCATCCTGTGTTTTTCTTTCCTCTTTCCCTCTCTATCACTTTAAACACGTTCACTCGTTCTCCCAGGGGACTTTCCAGAATTTGCACGGCATCCCAGAATCCACCGCTTTAAAAAAATTTTTTTTTAGATGGAGCATGATATCCAGTAAAGTTTGCACGTACGAGTAGATCCTGATATAATTCGTGTGTTTTTGTTGTATGTGGTAAAAGAGAGAGAGAGACTCTTTCTAAGGCACTAGAAGGGGAATCAGACAGGAAATATGGGCGGCTTATCAGTCTCAAGTTATTGCTACAGGTGTTTGGTGTGTCTGAGTGTGTGTGTGTGTCAGTAGCCAGGAAAACAGATGTGTGATGCATTCTAGCGGTCAAGTGTCTAGGGAAAGGGTGAGATATACTGTACACAGTGCCAGGAATTTGTTACGCTCCCTATCAAGTGCACTTTTGTCTTTGGAAATGAGTCTTTGAAAGCACACGGGTGATCAATGTTTGCATTTACGAAGGAGACATTTGTATCAGCAGTCTCTTTTCCCATGGCTGAATCTCAAACTGAGTACATAGTGCACTACATAGTGCACTAAAGCCATGATGGGATGCAGCCAAGCCGTGTGAATGAGGTTTGAGTGAAGAAGAGCTGAATATGGTTAATGATGAATAATGTATGTGGATTTTATTAATTTTTAAAATATTAAAATAAACAGATTTTTATTTTTAATTAACGTTTTTTATTCAAGGTCAATTAGGATTTCCTATTTAATATTTTTGACGAAAGACAGAATTGTGATGTGTTTAGGGATTTTTTTATTATTATTATTATTATTATTATTATTATATTTATGGAGCTTTATTCGTTATTAATTAAATTCCTTACTTGTTAAATAATTAATTAAAATAGTAAAATATATTTCAGAAAATATATTAGAAGTTTTGATATAATTGGTGCATGCAAAATGCGATTTTTATAATTTTTTTTGTTGTATTTTTTTTTTTTTTTTTTTTTACAAATTAAAAATATTAACACAACCGGACAACAGATGAATGAATAATTGACTGACCAAAAGTCGATTAAAAATTATGACAATGGATTAGAGAGAGAGAGAGGATTTAAGCATTTATGCGTTTATGTGAGTGTGTGCGTGTGTGTGTGTGTGTGTGTGTGATCTTGGCTAACAAGAGATGCTGAGAAGGCAGACTTGCATCAGCACTGCTGATGGGAAGAGCTCTGGCCGTGAGCCAGGACCCATAACTGGAATTCCAGCGCAAGCAAATACAGAAAGGAAGTTCTTTTAGGTCCGCGCACACACACACACACACACACGTTATCCATATTACCATGTGCACTTAGCAAGTGAATGAAGTGCTAGTACAATGATGGACACACACACTCAGTGCAGTTGCCTCACCCAGGCAACAAATATTCACCCGGGTTCCAAACACACACACACACACACACTCCCTAGGATAGCAAGGAAATCGTGGGAAAGCGCCAAAGCTAAGCTCTCGGTCCTGGCCTTTCTCAAGAACATCAACACTTTCCCTCTCTCTTTTTCCACTTTCCTTCTTTTGTCCCTTATTTTCTCCAGAGAGGACAGGAATCAGATATAACCACCGCGCCATTTATAATTTGTTTTTTTCCCCCAAGGACTCGGATATAGCGCGCCAGGCATATTTCTAATTTGGACGCCCACGCCGGCATTTTTTTTATAGTTCATTGAAAACATCTTTCTCTGTCCGCCGCGCTCTCTCTGCCGCACCCGTACCTGGCCTATGGCTTCCATAGGGTAATTTAGGGCTGCGTGACATCCCGGAGGAATGTCGGGTCTAAACACACATGCACGATTATAAAGCGCGAGAGAGAGAGAGAGGGAGAGAGAGAGAGATGCTGTGTCATTCAGCTAGCAAACAAATCCTTACGCGAGAGTGTTTTTAGCACAGCGTTGTTCCTCCAGCTTTAAGACACAGTCGTATTTTCTAATCCAATCAAATGTGGTATTACATCCTCGCAATGTAGCTTGTATTTCTTTAACAAGTTAACACAGGTCTCAGAGCTCCCCCAAAGTGTGTGTGTGTGTGTGTATGTGTGTGTGTGTTAATACCCCAGATGAAATACCCCTGAGACAAGGCATTTTCTTATTCCTTAAAAAAAAACTTTATTTCACTCCTCCTCCATATGCGCGGTTTCAGTGTCTGTCAATGAGCTACAGCTGAGCCACACCCACTTTTCCTATATGATGTCACAGAAGGGGGGGAAATCGAATCAGCTTGTTTAAGCCTCGGCTAATACAGTAAACATGGAATGTTTTGAGTTAACACAGGTCTCAGAGCTCCCCCAAAGTGTGTGTGTGTGTGTGTGTGTGTGTGTGTGTTAACACCCCAGCTGAAAAACCCCGGAGACAAGGCATTTTCTTATTCCTTAAAAAAAAAAAATTCACTCCTCCTCCATATGCGCTGTTTCAGTGTCTATGTCAATGAGCTACAGCTAAACCACACCCACTTTTCCTATATGATGTCACAGAAGGGGGGAAATCGAATCAGCTCGGCTAATACAGTAAACATGGAATATTTTGAGTTTATTTATATGAAATTTAATCTACCGACAAATCCTTAGCTTATTACAGCCACAAAAAAAAAAAGTCACCGTTTTAGAAGGCTTAAATTATTGGTGCATCAAGCAAAGAAAACAATTAAGGAGATTTGAGATTTAAAATGATTGGAACTAGGTTAAGAAATTTTCAACTTTGTGGAAGAAATGTGGTCGGGAAAAAAAATAAATCATGAACGGAGCTCGCGTAAACACTTGGTGAAGTCGCATTGGTAAAGAATCAACAGTAAAAACCAGAGCTATGTTTAATAGTGAAAGTAAGAGCATTTCAGTACACACAAAATGTGATGAGAACTCATAGAATTAGACTAAACAGCTGTGTGGGCGTAAGAAAAACAAACCTAATCAGAATAAAAGCTTGAATTTGCTAGGTAGCAATGGAGATCGATCCTATTGAAGAGTGCGTCAGGGTAAGAAGGGAAGCACATAAAGCGATCATGCGATAGTGTCCACTGTACAAGTCTCTGTAGGCAGTGTTATGATCTGGGGTTGCTTCAGTTGGTCAGGTCTAGGCTCGGCAAAAAATGAAGTCAGCTGCTGACCTGAATTTACTGAGTTTTTCTCCCCTGATGGTACGGGAAATATTCCAGGACTCAAATTGTGAAAGAGTGGTTCTGAGAGCATGAGGAATGCTTTTCACACTACAGCGTGTGCTTGAATCAGTCAAATCATAGCTTGAATGAAATCTTAAAGTGTGCAGGTTGTTTTTGGCCTGGAAACGTATTTACAAAGAGATTACGCTGAATAAATTCTCCAAAATAGTTTATTCAGTCATTAGACATTAGTCAACTGATTCGTCAAAGGCTTAGAATAAAACTTGTAATGTTTCCTGCAGATTAATTAGGAGTCACCTAAAGACCAACATCCATTACTTCTGGAGTCACCGATCAATACCTGTCTGCACAGCTTGTTAATATTATTAATTACTCTTTATAAACCTAAAACCCCTGTCTGAAATGCTTTTTCCCCATCTTTGTTGTAGGGTACAGGTTGTGGCCTGGAGCTTCAACAACCAATATTTGACATTTAAGGACGTTCCTGTGTCAGGATAGAAATAATAATAAAAAAAATGACTGTTTACATTTAAAAAAAAAAAATCTAAACTATAATGCCATACTATAAACTATAAAACTTATCGTTGCCTCCTACAACAATCACGTCGCAACATGCAGCGAGACGTCTCAGATACCGCGCATCGGGTCGGTATCATGGTTCTACTGATAAGCCTGAGAGACCTGATATCGAAATGGAAATCTGGCAGCCGTGCCTTGTTACGTATGTTCCCGCACGGGGAGTTTCGCAGTATATCTGCATAGTGAATCCGTTATGTAAGCGATAAAACAAACAGTGATTGGGAGCCGAATCGTGGATCGTTTTCCAATAAGAGCGTGCCCCGCAGTGGGTTATTCCTCTTATACCACAGAATCGCTCGCAAGTGTATACCATTATAGTCCTCGCATCAGCCGCTGCAACATTCAGAGCATGAAGATGAAAACATATCAGTGTACGGAGGTGGAAAGAAGCAACACATTCACGATATGCCCCTTATATTAACATTTTCCCTACGTTTCCATCCCCCCCCTCAAAATACCACTTGAATGGTGTGTGTGTTTTCTATCAAAGGAAACGCGGTGCGATAAAATCGGCTCCGAAGTCTGAGAGCGTTGTTTTAAGTGAAGGGTTTCTTTAAAAAAGGACAGGAAACAGAGTGCACTAGTCAGCTTCCCCCCTCCTCCCTGTCTTCGTTGGCCGAGCCCGATAAGGAAAAGCAGCACAGCGGTATTGTCTCCTTATTTTGGAAAAGAGAGCTTGCTGTATCCGGAGATGGCAGGAGGGAAATGTGGGCACGAGGAGGGCAGGTGTCCGTCTAACGCAGCAGAATCCAAATCAGTCAAATCCTAGAGTTAGTCACTACTGAGTAACTTAGTAACTACTGAATGCTTTATTATTTCTTTCTTTCTTTTGTTTTTATCTTATTTCCTGTTTTAATCTCTCAACATCGTGATATCATCTTGCTGTCCCCATTTTAATGTTGTTTTTTTTGTTTTTCCGTGCTTCCAGTTAGGAAATAGCTTTCGGGATTTCACTTATACGGTGCACGTTAGTGGCATTACAGACCCAAATTTGTGTAGCGCACTGTACACCTTCTAAAACCCAATTTGAGCTTTATCTGGAGAGAAAAGAGTGAAGCAAACTGAGGCACTCGAAATAAGGACTACCTATATCATGGTAACTATACCAAGTACATGTAGAACACTATGGAACATGGTTCTACCATGTGGAGCACATGTCAAATATACACTATATGGACAAAAGTATTTGGCCAAACATGCAATGACTTTGTATCCAAATACATATACGTCAATATGAAGTCGGTCCACCTTTTGCAACTCTTCTTGGAAGGCCGTCCACAAGATTTTGGAGTGTTTCTGTGGGCATTCATTCTGTAGAGCGTTTATGAGGTCAGGCGCTGATGTTGGATGAGAAGTCCTCGCTCGCAATCTCCGAACCCAAAGGTGCTCGATGGGGTTGAGGTCAGGACTCTATGTTAGGGCCAGTCATGTTCTTCCACACTGAACTCCTCAAATCATGTCTTCATAGCCCTTGCTTTGTGAACTGGAGTACAGTCATGTTGGAGTGGAATAGGGCCTTCAACAAACTGTTGGCACAAAGGTAGAAGCATAGCATTGTCCAAGATCCAAGGTATCCTGAAGCATTAAGGGACCAGATTGAAACACGTGAATTCAGTAATTAACAGGTTTAGCCAAATACTTTTGTTTATATAGTATGTTTTGTATGTTCATGTACCATAACGATTATTCTTATACCCATTATGGTAACCTCTAAACGTTGATATGAAATACTTTGGTGAATAACATGGTGCTTATTGGGGACCACAGTGGCTACTAAAGTTCAAGTATCTAATATGGTAAAGTGAGATAGTTTAGAATATGGGTGGTATGTAATAACATATCTAAGATGTCTATATTAGATACCTGCTGAACTTTGTTAGCCATTGTGGTATTCACTGAAGTTCTGTGGTAAACACCCTAGTGTCACCACAGTACCCAATCAAGTCCCACAGTGCAGTCGTATAGGTATAGTATATAAAGTCCTATTGTGCCTGCCATGATAATGTCTAGTAAAGTACCACCGTAATACTATGGTATGTACAGTACCATTGAAAAAGGTTACATTTAAAAAGCACACAAAGCATTCTGGAAAAAAAAAAGAAACCTTCCATGTCTGTCTAAAATGTCTAGTCACCGTGTGTGGGAAGGTGTTTGTGAGCTGTTTCAGTGTCTCAGCGAGTCTGTTTTGGCAACTTTCACGTTTCGCAGTCACGTCGGCTCAACCAACGCCAACCAAACATCTTTTCTTTTCTTTCCCCTATTTGGGTGTAAATATTGCCGTTCTGTTTGGACAGCTGTACATCCTGGAAGCTTCAGATCCTCAGACGGTGCAGCAGCTCTGAAAATAAACCCCAAATACAAACGTTCATTCATATACCGGGTGAAACATGCACGTCTTACAGCATTTGAAAATAGCGTAGCGTTTTTACTTTTTAATAATTGAGTGAATGGGATCGAACTCTCACAGGCTAATATCAATGCAGGCTGATATCACTGAAATATTAGTTATTATTTTTTGTATCAAGTAGCATTTTCTTTCTTTTTATATTACAGAACGAAAAAAAAGAAAAATTGGAGAGGAAATGATGAAACAGTGGGAAAAAAGCTAAATGCTAATTGAGATACAAATTTGTTTGTCAGTATGATACACAGCGAAATGTTTGCACGACTGTCCGGGACCTTAAACGTAGAGATAGGATAACATAGAAAGATTTCACTACAATGGAAAAAAAAAACACTAAAAGGTAGAATTTCCCCCCAAAAAACTGGAATAAAAATAAAATGGAAAGATTGGTTAAAATATAAAAATTTACAAAAACTACAAAATAGAATAGAATAGAATTGAAATCAGAATGTATTAAAAAAAAAAAAAGGGGTTAGCACTGTCGCCTTGCACCTCCAGGGTCCGGGTTCGATTCCCGTCTCGGAGTCTGCAGGTTTTTCTCATGCTTGATGGGTTTCCTCCGGGTCCTCCGGTTTCCTCCCATAGTCCAAAGACATGCAGATTAGGTTCCCAAATTGCCCGTAGTGAGTGAGTGTGTGAGTGAGTGAGTGTGTGTGTGTACTGTATAAGGATTGGCACCCCATCCAGAGTGTACCCTGGTACCCTGTATCCTACCCCCGTGCCCCTCGCGGCCCTCTAGACAGGAGGTGAGTGATATATATATATATATATATATATATATATATATATATATATAAATTACACAGAATTTACAGAATTTACGAAATGTAATTGCTGGTTTAAGGTATTAAAATCTAAAAATACACAAGAGTAAAAATATGGTGTATGGGTATTGACAGCAGCAGTATGATTCAAACATGAAGTAAGAAATGAAATGGTGTGTCTGTCAGCGGTAGTGTTGTAAGTGCAAGTTAGTCCTCATTTTATGTGTAAAAATTAATCAAACATATCATTATTTGGCAGTTTTGCTGCAGTACCAGAGGAATAAAACATGCCGTTATTGTAAAATAGGGTTGTAACAGTAACCCAGCTTTGTAATTACTTGCAAAATGTTCATTGAAAAATGTTAATTTTCAAACAGATATGGTGCCCAGAAGTGAAAAGATGGTTTGTGGATGAAAATCCATGTTTCCTTTAGGAGAAAGACCGGAAAAACCCGGATGAGCGCTGTAGGAAAACCGAGACACCGCAGGGTCAAGCACGGCAGGAAGTCGAGAGGGCACTAAATAAAGAAGTTTTCCAAGGCACAAGCACATGTTTCTACATTTTTTTTTGTCTGGAGGCAAAAAAAACTAAACTTGACATACAATATGCAACACTAAAGTTGGCGAAATTCAACCTAGCAAAAAATACCTCACTAGCACTATATATATATAAGTGTGTGTGTGTGTGTGTGTGTGTGTTTGTGAGCATGCTTGAATGCACAGAGTTGTGCAACAAGGTAGGTCTCGAAGCAGCACTATTTGCGGGACCGACGGATGGAAGGAAGGGGAGGAGACCGAACAGAGACGCAAGCTGAGTATACATACATAAAGGGGTTTTATAATCCTGTTATTAGACAGTCATCCAGCTGTTACCTTTCCACCTTTCCTTTTCCCGAAACTTCATAATGCACCAGTGTTTAGGGCTTAGGGGTGTGCATACTTTTACTCATCACCTGTCCATGTAGAGACCAAGCAGAAAAAAAAACCCCTTCGGTCTGAAACGATACTGACACTAGGGTAAGTTAACCATCAGCTCATGATTGACGCGCCGTCAGAGCGCCAGGCTTTCGCTGTGGTTAATGGATCGTGATTCGGGTTAATATGTGACCAAACTGTTTACAATGCAGGGATTTTTTTTCTTTTTCTTTTTGATGTTTGAGTTTTTAAAAATGCTAGATTTTTATGCTTTGTAATAATGCATAGTGACACTAGCTCAATAGCATAACTTCTACCATTCCCATAGCTCATTAAATAATACTAATTATTATTAAGTTATTAAATTATATAGCGCGCTCATTAGACCGAGTGCATCAATATAAACCTGGAAAAGTTGCTGACCAATCAGATTTGAGAATTCTTCAGCACTGTGAGTCTTTAAACCACGTCTTCGAATCATTTGAGTGGACGCACGATATAATGTGTGTGTGTGGGTGTGTGTGTGTGTGGTGGTGGGGGATATTCTGAACAATATTACTATCGTGACCTGTCCTTTTCGTCCTTTCTCCTTCTCTCGCTCTCCCCGGGCCGTGGGTGGGAGCAGAATTCCGGCGGGGTGGGGGTTTTCCCCTGGAAGAAGGAGGGCTTTGTCTCTCTGGGGAGCAGCGCACTCTCTGACACGCACACTGTCTGGCAACCTCGCACTCATACGCACACATACACTCGCACAAAGAGAGGGTCATCACATGGAGAAAGGTTATGGAGAGAGGAAAAGAGAGAGACTGAGGGAGAGAATGGAAGATGAGCGAAGGGAGGAAGGACACGGCACAAGGGGAGTTGGTTGTTATGAAGCTGTGATATAGTTAATGTTGAATCAGAGCTGTCGGTAATACAATACAGTACAGCCTGATTGGAATTAATCCCAGAAGCCACGCCCACTTATTTGGGACTGACAGGCATGTCGGCTGCACATACTTGACTAGGACAGACCGAGGGGCGACAACCGGGTCAGAAAAAAATGTATCCAAAACGGAAGTCCCAAAATGTGCATTTCCTTGGCGCCGAAAGTGAGTCGATACTAATAGATCATAGATCCAACTTTACAATAGAATTAAACATTTGCACCCTCGTACAAACAAAAAAAAACAACAACTTGAGCCTCGTTTACACTGCAGGTCTCGATGCCCAATTCTGATTTGTTGCCTATATCTAATTTTTTTGACCGTCTGTTTACACGCTCTTTCAACTATGACTCATATCCGATACACGAGTTTACACTTGCCATAGCATCTGAAACATCGCGCATACTTAAAGGAAGGTTCTTGCGCTACACACTAGCCGAGATAGACGAAGGTGAAATATGCTTAACGCTCTGCGATATATGCAAAGTTCGCGAAACGTCACCATGGTTTTGAAACGGAGGAGGAGGGAAAAAACGCCATAATTGCAGCCTGTGCATATGCTTCATTCACCAAATACTGATTTTTTTAATGGTATTTAGCCTAAACAAGCATTAACACAAGGCGGGGGTCTTTTTCCTCTTCCATGTCACCTGCGATGTTATCATTCCACACGCGCTTCCACCGGAGAATAACATTACGTCATTAAACCGCGAAGA
>JAQMYI010000013.1:13147679-13168131 GCA_030014275.1 Clariallabes melas | reverse complement strand
AGATCTTATTTTGTGTATATATATATATATATATATATATATATATTTTTTTTTTATCTTTTAGTGTGTGTGTGTGTGTGTGTGTGTGTGTGTGTGTGTGTGTGTGTGTGTGTGGCTGCACAGGTCCCTTTTGTACTGCAACTGCATGCTGTGCACAACATGCTGACTCTGAGACTGTCTATTGCTATTTGTGTATGTGTGTGTGTGTGTGTGTGTATGTGTGTCGAGCAGGAAGAGTGCTGGCAAAGTGTGTTTCTCCCCACCCTCTAAAGTCTCGCGACATATTCGGTCGTGACGTCTCACACACGCACACGCTTCTGCTTTTCTGCCAGCAAAGAGGAAGTGAGAAAGCAAGAGAGAAAGAGAGAGACAGACTGATAGAGAGACAGAGTGAGAAAAAACGAAAGAGAGAGAGAGAGAGAGGGCTATCGAGTACGCTCGTACTGTTTGCGGCTTTTCGCAAGAAGAAGATCAGACCTGTCACTAATTTACTATAATTAATGTTTAGCGTTCTATACTGGACATACTGGGATATATACAGTACATACTTGACATTAACGGGTATTCACACCTCTCAAAAGTTTCCTTAAGGGGAAATACAAGGCCCGTTCAAGTCAAACCAGGACTTTTGATTCCGCAGATAAGAAAAAGTTACGAGAGTTAAAAACTTTCTTTATTTCTACACTAATGCACTTATCCCAGCGTCCCAATGTCACTAGTGCTTGGATATAAGGTTTTCTCAGTACGTCGGTGTCTGAAACACTGGCCTCCCAGGAACTCCTTTAATGGCCCAAACATGTGGAAATGCATTGGGGCAAGTTCAGGACTGTACGGGGGGGATGTGGCAACAACTCCCAGACGGGTTCCTGTAACGTGTTGGTGTACAGTTCCCACAGACTCTCCACCACTACGCTTTCGCAAACCCGTTGATTCTCAACGATCAGGTTTTACTCGCCGGACATTCGCGGCTAACCACTAAGCCACGCTGCAACAATGATTTGGACATACAGTACTGTGGAAAAGTCTTGAGCAACCCCTCATTGTTTCATATTAAATTAAATCAAATGGAATTATAGGAATGGGAACACACTTTCTGTAACGCAAAAAGCGCCTAAAGGTGCAATTTAAAAACGTAGCAGCAACCTCATTTCCCCTCTCGTCCGTAATCACCGTCCGTAATCACCGTCCTGATCGTCTGTCATCATCTGTACTTGTTTCTTACTGGATCGTGCCTCAGAAACTGCTCAGGTACAGGGACTGGACTGAAAATGAGAGATCCTCCAGGAAGCCTGGAGAACTATTAAAAATTCTATAGAACTATATAAAATTCTGTCTCTCTCTCTCTCTCTCTCTCTCTTTCTCTCAGTCCTCCTGGCCCAGCCGATAGAGAAGAACGGGATGGAGGGGAACACCCTGAAGATCACTGATTTCGGGTTGGCGCGAGAGTGGCAGAAGACCACCAAGATGAGCACAGCGGGGACCTACGCCTGGATGGCGCCGGAGGTCATCAAATCCTCCACCTTCTCCAAAGGCAGCGACGTGTGGAGGTGAGTCGGTCGGCCGATTGGGTTTTTCTTGTACCAGCACTCGTCGTCACGTTTTATCATTGGGTCCTTCTGAGAAGAAGCGGAAAGAAAGAAAGGAGGCGGTGGGGGGAAAAAAAGCGCTGATATTAATACTTCATTCGAGTGCATTGCAATCTAAAAAGGAGAGTCATGGGGTGTGTGTGTGTTTTTTTTTTGCGGTGCGGAATTGCAAAGGGACGAAAGGAAATAGAGAGGGTGTAAAAACATAAAGCACACAATGAGGAGGAAAAAGTGAGTAAGCGGTGCGAAGCGAAGGACCCCGCCGGTAATCAGAAGCTTGATCAAAGCTCACAGATGACTCCTGCTGCTCGCCCACACATTCACACACACACACACACACACACACACTGAGACATTGCTGCTTTTATTCATAGCAGGTTAGCGGAACAATGTGGCTCTTATCCAGGTTTAGAAGACCGGGAGGCAAGAAGGAGCCACACACACACACACAGAGTCACAATAGCATGTAACGGGATGTAACCTCAACACACAGCAAGCACACACACATTACGAACAATAGACACCTCTGTCCTCAAGGGCGCATCCCCACGGCCAATTACGCTGCCAGTCACTCAGGCAGGAAAGACTGTCAGGCTTTTACACCCCTCCCCACACACACACACACACACACACACTGAAGAGAGGTGTGGAATGTCTGACGAGACAGGTCAAGTCTGTCTCGCCCCCACAATCTTTCTACCGGAATCCGTACACCTGAGCGCAACGTCGCCACGGCAACAGTAACCGTAGCCGAGCGCTGTTCTGAACCTGTTTTAGTACCCTAGGACAAGCCCCGGCTCAGATCTGGAAATGGTTTCCAGCGCTCGTTAATTCACACCACATCGTTCGCTGTAAAATTCACACTTTCCTCATGACGACTTCTGCTAACTACGAGAGCGATTTGCATCTGCAAGACAGCGAAAGGCCGAGCCGCTGTAGAATCACAACGCTTAAAGGAAAGAAAGAAAGAAAGAAAGAAAAAAAGATCAGCTTTCTTCTCAGATCTTAATATACTCCTTAGATTATAGTGTTTAGGAGCTGCGGGGCAGAGAGAGCTATGTTGTGCCCTGTGCGTGTGCATGCTGTAATTAGCAGGCTATACAAAGCCACCGTGGGCGAGTCTCTCTCTCTCTCTCTCTCTCTCACTGAGTGAGAGCGCTTAAAAGAGAAAACGCTCTCGTGGGTTTTTTTTTTTTTTTTTCGACGTGTAATTGGCGGTGCTCGGGAGCCAAGACACGGAGGACGCTGCTGTTCTTTCTTTTTTAGAACAGCTGCTTCGAGGGCGCGTGTGCGTGTTATACAGTATGTGTGTTTGTTTGCTGTACGAGTCTGCGTGCGCCTGCTGCATAGTGTGTGTCTCGATTGGTTTGGAACCATTTGAAAAGTCTGTCTGTCTCTGTCTGTATAGCTACGGAGTTTTATTATGGGAGTTACTCACAGGCGAGGTTCCATACAGAGGCATCGATGGTCTGGCCGTGGCCTATGGAGTCGCAGTGAATAAACTGACTCTGCCCATCCCCTCAACATGTCCTGAACCCTTCGCCCAACTCATGTCAGGTAACTTCTTACAGTACATCCTTTCATTACATCAGTCTCTTCATGTAGATATCCAGTGCTCTATTTCATGTCTCCATGACCAAACAACCATCCATCCATCCATCCATCCATCATCTATCTATCCCTCTGTCCAGTCAGTCATTTATCTTCACAACCAACCATCCATCCATCATCTATCTACCCCTCTGTCCAGTCAGTCATTTATCTTCACAACCAACCATCCATCCATCCATCCAACCATCATCATCTATCTACCCCTCTGTCCAGACAATCATTTATCTTCACATCCATCCATCCATCCATCCATCCATCATCTATCTACTCCTCTGTCCAGACAATCATTTATCTTCACATCCATCCATCCATCCATCCATCCATCCAACCATCCATCATCTATCTACCCCTTTGTCCAATCATTTATCCATCCATCCATCCATCCATCCATCCATCCATCCATCCATCCATCCATCATCTATCTGTCCAGACAATCATTTATCTTCACATCCATCCATCCATCCATCCATCCATCATCTATCTGTCCAGACAATCATTTATCTTCACATCCATCCATTCACTTTAGCACCAACCCAACAAGCCTACTCATCTATTAATGTATTAATTCATGAATTTACAGATCCATCCATCCATCCCTACCAATTCCGTTGATCCATTAACAAATACAGCCTGTAACTATTTACAGCAAACTATTTTGTTCATCCACCCATGTCCATATTCCACAAATTATGACTCACATCTCATGAATATTCAATCTATTCATTTATTAACATCTCGTTTATCCATCTAAACCGTCTGTTTGTTCATCAGTACACAAATTGCTTTTGTGTCTATGTGTGTATATCAGGGTGTTGGGATCAGGACCCCCACCACAGGCCGAGCTTCGCCTCTATCTTGGCTCAGCTGTGTGCTCTGGAGCAGCAGGTGATGGAAGAGATGCCTCAGGACTCCTTCCACTCCCTGCAGGACGACTGGAGACTGGAGATCCAGGGCATGTTTGATGAGCTGCGTGCTAAGGAAAAGGTATGCGCACAAATGCAACTGGAGAAAATCTGTATGTTGTGCACTATATACGTATTGAGTATAAAACAGTTAGCCAGATCTGATATACTGTACAGTAATAACGGAGGTGAGAAGGTGGACTCCCAGTATGAGACACCTTCTATCTCCTGATTTTTCTTTTCTTTCTTCATTGTAAAACGATGCCGATGGCATCCAAAATATGCAATAAACTATTTTGAACAGTTGATATTGAGATGTGTCTGCTACTTCTGCCCTCTTTAAAGTAAAGTCTTTATGAAGAGTCTGGTAACTTTAAATGAACTTTGGTCTTGCATTCCTGGGAACATCTTCATGAGAGCCTTGTTTCATCATGGGTTTTGCAAATGCACTTGACAATACTGTTCTTGCAAGAACTGTTCCAGAACAGCTGACATGTGCAGCTTAAAATAACAACTGACTGTTGTTGTTGTTCCTTAATTACCCATCTATTAAATTTACCCTTTAGTTACCCACTGAAGAAAACCAGTAATGCCATACATGTTAAGTCATGGTTTTTAGAAATCTCCAGCATCGTTCTAGAAACTTTCGAGCGGTACTGTATATAACACGCACGTGCGTCTGGCCACAGGAGCTGAGGTGTCGGGAAGAGGAGCTGAAGCGCGCCGCTCTGGAGCAAAAGTCCCACGAGGAGTTTCTGCGTCTGCGCGAGCAGCAGCTGGCCCAGTGGGAGCAGGACGTGTTCGAGAGGGAGCTCTCGCTCCTCATCCTCCATCTTAACCAAAACCAGGAGAAACCCAATGTCAAGAAGCGTAAAGGAACCTTCAAGAAGCACAAGCTCAAATCCAAGAATGGGGAGAAGATCAGTATGCCACAAGGTAGATACCACCAGATAGGGTAACAACCGCACGTAAACACACACACACACACACACAAACATTAGTATTTGTTTTTAGGGCATGGTGATATTTTCAACATGACAATTGCTGCATTGAACTGCCATGGAACAGGAAGTGGTATACGATTACTAAGCCATTCTGAGAATAAAGGACGCTTTTTCAACCTATGAGTCGCTGCTCAACTTTATTTCCGGTTTATGTCGTTCTAGATTTTGAATGAAAACTGAAAAAAAAAAGACAGGAATTGTTGCAATGCACAGATAACATACTTGACCTTGATATACAAGTAGCATTGTTGAAGTGAGCCTATGCATATTTCTACATAGCTTGTTTAATTTATTTTTAGCAGCATTGTGGTTTAACTAGTCATTTAAAGCTTTAGTATTCAACTCACTGTGCAACGAGCTGCTCAGGAAATGACGCAACGGCTCGTTCCAGTATAAATACTAATACTGAATGTCTCTTTTAAATTTTTTTTTTTTAGATTTTATCCATAAAATCACAGTGCAGGCTTCTCCTGGGTTGGAAAAGAGACGGAATTCTCCAGACTTGGGTTCCCCTTCCATCGGGCCACGTTTCCGTGCCATCCAATGTAAGTGCAACGGTCATTTCTAAAGCACATACAAGGAAATAAATAAACAAGTAACTAAAATTAAATGCAACCTGTCATTCCTGTTAAACGAGGTCATAAGCAATTTAAGACTTGACACTCTAATTGCTCTGGAATCAAGTTGCCAGGAATCTATGTATCATACACAGCACAAGCTCACAGTGTGAAAGAGACAATCCTCTTAAACCCGCTCTCCGCTTGTTGATCTTGCAGTGAGCCCCAGCGAAAGTAAGTGGAGCTCGGTGTGGCCGCTGGAAACTCTTCCTCTGAAGGCTAACGGTGAGAGAAGACTCGCCCCTCACTGGAGCCCCCAAAGCCCCAAGAGCCCCAAGAGCCCCAAAGTGCAGCGCCTGAGTCCGCAGGACAGCGGGTACTTCCTTGCACATGCACATGCACACACCCCAGGAGAGAGAGAGAGAGAGATGGAATAAAAAAAAGAAATAATTAATCGAGGGTGCCAATAATTTTGAAGCAAACCCTTTCTCACATAATAATCCATATTGGTTATGCATAAATTCTAAAAAAAAAAAAAACTCCTATACGTACAGTATATAGAGCAGTAGAAATATTCCCAGGTGATATACTGTGCAAAAGTCTTGACCCCCCTCATTTCTTCGTATTTTGCTTCCAAAGAGCCAGACTTTCTTATATTTTTAATGTACTCTTGAGGAATAGTCCTCCACATTTCCTAAAGGATTTTTTTGGCTCTCGTTTTTGGCAACCCCAATCCTATCTGAGCAGTTTCAGATGAATTATTATTTTTTCTTTGTTAAGCCACACAGGAACTATAAATCATTCAAGCATGAAAAACCACTTAACATAAGGCGTGAACCAGTGAGAAACAGGTGCAAATTAAGAGAGATGATCAGGCCGGTGATTATTATACTGGTGATGCTGAGTGGTTGGAATAGACGAGAGGGGAAATGAGGTTGCTGCTGAGGTTGTTACATAAACAAACCAATTTTTTTGCATAAAAAACTAATTTGTATCTTTAGGCACTTTGCAGCCTGTCGCAGTACGAAATTTGTCCCATTTCTTTCATTTAATCTTATTCAATAAATTTCAATATGAAGAAATGAGGGGTGTCTCAAGACTTTTGTCCTGTACAGCCCCATCAGAGCAGATGTGGTGTTGCTAACGGTTTAATTACATTGTACGGGGAAAGGATTCTTCTTCAGTATAAAGAATTTGATGATGATGTAAACAATGCTTCTGATGGTCTTCTGATGTTTTCCTCTTCATCACGTTAACTCTTAACCGCTTCTGGGTTGAAAACTGTTTAATGTTTAATACCCTAATTAAGACTTAAAGTAAAAGTATCTGATTGTTTTCGGTCATTAGAGATCCTAATGAAACACATTCGATTAAATTAACTAGAGTATAGCACAAGGGGGTTGCAGACTATACAGCTTGTTAACAAAGAAAAATGACTCAGCGGCTGAAATATTAAGTCTGGTTAGGATACACCCTATACAAGTATTACATGCCGCCGTACTCCAGCTTACCTTTGACCTGTATGACTTCTGACTCTATTTTTTCGTTACTCATATCCGTGTACGTGTCTCGTAGCCTGTCTATGCGAGCCCGGCTCTTGGCTTTGGACAGCAACGAGAACGGTGACTCCAAAGCCGACTTTGAGGAGTACAGACCCAACACACCGGAACCAAGCCAAAATGGTACATTGAAAGAATAAACTGTAGACTTTAAAAATTTGTAGATTCTTGCTTGCTTTTTCGCTCACCTCTTGTGCCTTCTCTAGGTTCTGCCTCGGTTAAGGAAGCTTCCTGGACAGTTCTTCCAGAAGAGGACTCCGGGAGCGAAGAGGGATATTTGTCCCCTCGTAGTTCACCGAACCTAGATTGTCGCTCCTGTGTCCCCCCTCATACTAAAAGCACTCATCGTGCCTTGCTTAGTGGCGCTGCTGTCCTCGCCTCTGTGGCTCTCGGACGCCATCTAGAACCTCAGCATCCACCAACACCCCCTCCACGAACTTCCCATAGAACTAACGTTCCTGCTCTGGAGATAGGACGGGAACACCATCCATCGCCTGTGGTGGACTTACCCACGGATCCCGTTTTGGTTGGGGACCTAATCACGTTCAGTACAGACTCTCTGCCCCAAGAGCTACTTGAAGCCTCACTGAAACCTCCGGAGAACAAGCCTTTACCCTTGACCCCACCTCCTCCGAACCCCAGAGAGAGAGACAGGTTCACCAGAAAGACTGTCCCGCACAGCTCTGCTGAGTGGATCGCTAATGGAGAGACGGAGAACGAGAGTATAACCCAGACTGGAGACAGGAGGAGAAGATCTAGCCATGGACTTTCCTCACATCTAAGTAAGAACAAGCTGTTCTAACTGACTATCTACCAATAAGATCTTATTAATATTTATCTACCTAATATATTAACTTTTATATTACCTTTGTTCCCTCTTTTCCTCAGTGTTGGATCTACCATTGTGTCAAGATACCATGGAATCAGATGAGAAATCCCCAGTCCCATTCGTCCGCTACCCTGATCCTCGTCTTTGGAGCCCTAAAACGCGGCGCCTGGAGGTAAACATCATACCACGACCTCGGCCATCTCCTAACCGACCTCGAATAGACCCCTGGAGCTTCATTTCAGCCGGCGGGATGGATAAATGTAACGCGCGGCATGGCATTTCAACTAGCAGCCCCACAAGTCCGCGCCTGGGGTACAGACCCTCTCCTACCAACCCTTTCACGAATTGTGACCCCTTTCCTTCCCCCGATTGCGATCCTTTCAATCTCAAGGCTGACCCGTCAATAAACTCAGATCTTCCATCACCATTCGATCCCTTCTCCGCCCCTTTTCCTATTTCCCGCTCTGCGCCATGTTCCGCCAACGGGAGTCCCAACCTTTCTCTCAGGGTCGCCCCATTGAACCCCGCTGACTCCCCATTTATAGACCTGGGTTGGGCAGGGGTCAACAAGCCTGTGGTTGCCAAAGAGAAAGTTTTTCCTAGAAAGACTCTGGGGCTCAGTCCCTTCAAGTCGACAACGAAGAAAAGTGACGACATATTCTGAGCTTGTAATGGAAGCCACGGATTCACACAGCACAGCCCCGTGAGGACTAACTGCTCCCAGTATTGGTGTTTTTTGTTCCTTTGAAAAGCTTGAGACTATCCAAGTGTTGGATTATAAGTTTTGCCTACGCAAAAAAAAGAAGCAGTTTTATGGCTAATGTTCTTCAAATCAACATCGCTCACTATTCTACAGTGAGGATTCTTCCAGAACCAGAGCACTGTCCGTCTGACATTTTGCCTTTGCATTACCTTTTTCACTCTGTTATCTCAGTTAGCGCAATGTCTGTTGAGTAATTAACGTAGGAGTTACACCATGGGGCTGTATTCATAAAGCTTCTCAGAACCCTCCCATAGAGCTCCTAACATGGCTTAAAAATGTCTAGTCTTAACTTAGGAGTGATTTAGGACCAATCACTGAGAAACTCTGACCAAGGAAAAGACAAAACCTATTATCTCAGTGAGGAGGCGGGGCTGACCCAATTACTACGTATGACGCATTTTTCTCAAGACTATAATTGGTTGTCAAAAAACAAAACATAAACGAATACACAAACCAAAGCACTAGTATCATACCATCAGGTCGGGCAGGTTCGGATGATTTCTTGAGAAAATATTTAGGGCGGGTGAGTCAGTCAGCCTAATTATTAATAAACGTACAGCGAACATTTTTCCGCTTTCTTTTCTCTCTTTCGATCACTCGGTCTGGCAGATTTGTTATTAGAGGCTAATGTTTTCCCCTAAATGCTATTGTTTAAAATTAATTCTTTTTATTTTCCATTCACTGTATTTATTAGATGCTTCCTCGCACCCTTGCTGTCTAGTGTCAGTGCTCTCCTGCGTCATATTTATCAATCTAGCTCTAAGAAATTACATAAGTTTTTTTTTTTTTCTGTGCGTCAGCAGGCGGATGCCGGTGCTTGATTTGCGCGTATTAGTGTGGCTCAGGTGTGTCGGGTGCGAGTATGAAAAACTCATGACTCTGTGCATCACTACAAAGTTCTCTCAATTATGAGTAAACCTTTACTTATAACCTTTCATGGCCTTTTTTTGCCACACATATTTATTGGCTTCATTTTATTTTCAGTTTAATTACCATGCAGGAAATTTTGTATGTAATCTATTTAAAAGTAACTGGAGAAAAATGGCTCGGCTCTTTACTATGATTACTATGTTGGCGTGTTCGTTAAGGCAGCGATTTTAAAGTGGTTAACGTGGAAGCATGTACTTCATCCGTGCTTTCCGTCATTTTCTCCTCTGCTTAACAAACGTCTAAGCCTCCTCACTACCCCTGACAATTTTTTATTTTCACCTTAGGAGCTCTTTTGAGGGTTAAGATGCTTCATGAATCATTTTTTTATCTTTGCAAGGATCTACTCGTTAATCTCAAAGAGAATTCTTGGAAAACGCAGACAATTTGAAAAGGAACTTTTTGCACTAGCAGTTTTTGTGAACACGGCCCCTGGAAGACATGCAACCAAGCGGCTTTGGTTTTGTCAATTGCTGCACTAGCATATTGTTTTTTAGATGATCTGATTCTAATATATCTGTCTTGAGGTCAGTAAGGTTCCGTTAATCCTGCTTCTCTCTTCACATGGACAAACAGTCAAGCTTTTGCTTTCAGCATGCGATGTTGACATGATCTAAATTTCTCTCTTTCATTGAGCGACTGTTCCAGTCTGTTAGCTATAGCCTGTAGAGAAGAACAAGACAAACATCCTTATCATTCCATACACATACCAAAGAATGGGGGGCGGTGGGGGAATGTTTAGGCCACCGCATAGTCATAATCAGCGCCACTATCAACTGTTCACGTCTATCCAGAGTAAAATCTACATAAGCATATTAATATAACATTTTTGCTCAAAACGCATCAGTCACCCTTCAGAAAACTTTCCTTTGAATAATGAATTGTGTAGAACCGTAAGGGCCCAATTTTCGTGCATTAGTATTGCTCGAGGGATTGTTACAGCTCATCAGCACTTTAGACAAAATATTCACAGCGAAGACACGTTCCACTAATTGAACGAGAAACCTGTGGCTAATAGATTTCATCCTGAGCGGCTTGAGTAACAACACATGCCACCACGGCACGGGTTTAATTGCAAGCAAACCGCTAAGTGGTTTTCATTTCATTAACATGGCACAAGATCTCAGAGAATAAACACAGCTCAGTTACCTTGGCCAGACTTGCTTCTTTTAATTCAAACAGCAAGGGATTCCCTAAATTATATATATAAAAAAAAAACCTACTGAAAAAAGTGTTTAGCAGGCTGTCTACCTCCCTTGTGTATAAAGTACTGTACTAAAAAATTAATTCTAATTTAATATAAAAAAAAAAAAAAAAGCATGACAGGAACTTCGTTTAACCCAAAAGAGTTTCTAATGATGATTACAGTCATGTATCTCTATCCATTTACATCTAATCCAAATTGGCCCCCTTTATCACTGTGTAATCGTGGTGTCTTGGTGATAAAATGCTCTCCGATCCTGCTTCAACCCAAGCGCAGACGTCGCAACACCTTCATCTGGATCGGAAGAAAAATCTGTTAGGAACGCCAAAGGATCCCTGAAGGCTTTCAGTGGTGTTCTGAAAAAGCGTACAGAAAGAAAAGCATTCATTGTACAAAAATTGTATTTTACAGGCACGCAGAAGTCCCACACTGTCAGCATTAACGTAACGTCACAGCTGCTTGCTGTCAAAGGCTACGTAGTCGCAGTGAGATGAAAAGTGTTCACAGTACAAGAAAGAGTGACTACTTTGAAATTTTCGTGTCTGGTAGAAACGAACATCACAAACCCAAGTTTCTCTAGTTTGAAGTTTTGGACTGGAGCTATAAAGCTGATGTAACTAAAACGTAATATGCTTTTTATTGTAACACGCAATATTTCCGTAAAAGCTTGTAAAGACGTTGATTTGGTTAGTATTTGATTGTACATTTTGCAATCACTTTCAAACTTTAGGAGGCGGAGCTTAGCAGGATAGAAGGATTTGAGAAAACTGGTCATCCCAATTTGCACATTTAATGCCAGTATACAGTGGTGGCCAAAAGTATTGAGACAATTTCGATCCAAAATATTGTAAAATAATGACAATCAAGATTGTTTTATACAATGAAATTGCTAAACAATCAATATTTACAGTAGTATGACATCATTCTTCGCAACCGGCTGGATCCGACTGGGCATAGGGTCCAAAATGATGCATGCAGTAGTCTGATGTCGCTTGCTCAATCCGAGCCTGCTTGATTGATTTTGTGAAGATCGTGTAATTCAGAAGTAAGAAGTCCGGTTGTGACGTGGCAGGAAGTTTTCATATATAGTGTGAATAAAAAATGTACAAAAGCAGCCCTGGAGAACTAGATGTAGGTTGAGGAAAATAGAAACAGTTAGCCAGTGGCACCATTTGTAGCTCCAGAACAAAACCCAATAAGCAGCCAACGAACACCAGTGTCACTGGTTCCATGACAAAGTGGATTATTTTCCAGTAAGCAAAGCTTTGTGCCTTACCATGTAGCTGTTATGAAAAGCTCACACTGGAGACTCCTTCCAAGAAAATGCAAACCGCTAAAGATGTTTGCTTAAGAAGTTGCTGCTGTCTCTTAACTACTGTCTGAGGAGTTAATTTAGAAAATGACCTTCAACACTGCGTTGGGTTTTAGGTATCAAAATGACCCTTCACTCTTTCATTACCAAAGATATCATGAGGTGTGATATTTAGGTTCTTGTCTAGAGTTTTATAATTCAACAAAACAAAATTGTGCAGTCCATATTAAGATTTTTTTTAAATTTTTTTAAAGAATCCCTTTACAATTATAGCTAGGCTTTTTTATTTATAGTAAATTTATACTCCTACAAAAATCTACATTATTACATACTTTTTAAAAGTAACTGTTGAACATAAGCTACAATGACAAATCAGTAAGGCTCTGTAAGGCTTTTTGAGGTAATTAGCCATGATGCTAGCTTAGGCACACCACACACTCGTCATTGCTAATCTCTTGCCTTGAACTAGAGATCAAAACTGGTGAAGAATCATGAACAATTGTAATTTGTAATTGGTTATGTGACTGAAACGTAGTTTAAAACAATCAATACTGAAATAGTTCAGACAAAATGCTAATATGAGACTAACTAGCTAACTAGCAAGAGAACTATCCCCAGAGGTTAGCATGAAAAACTGTTGAGCAAAGGATAAAATACATGGTTTACTTTACTATGTATTTTTGCTTGTCACATGTAATTTAAAAAGGAAAAATGTAAAAAAAAAAAAAAAAAAAGAAATATATTTGTTTTTCATAATTAATCTACAGTATATCTATGACAGCTTGGAATAACCTGTCAGGTGTGGCTAAATTCTAGCTAAAAAAAGGTGAAAAATATCCTTCCATCCATTTTTTCCTCTATTTCTTGAAATATAATTGGTGTGGATTAATTATTATTTTTAAACATTTTTTTTTTTACTTTTCATACTTAGCTTGAGGTAAACAAGCCGCCTAAAACCTTGCTAGCGGTTTCTGGTTTTCTCACTCAGTGAAAGTCACGCTTTGATCAGGTTTTTTGATAAATATCGACCTGATTACACGCCTGATATCAGAAACAAGTCAGTATCAAATCTTTAAACGTAGGTTTTTCTACCTTTTTCAGATTTAGCATAACCAGTTTTGGACCTTCTTATTGAAATATGAGCTGTTTCAGCTTAGCTAAGTCGATCCTTTTTCCTCAATCCACCAAACACATATAAACAATCCCTTTGTTTTACACAATATAGACTCGTTTAAATAAATTTAAATAATCTCCTTTAGGCAACAAGACACTGGCAACACCAGTCACTGAATCAATCCATCAGCTATTATTTCCATGCCGCCTCCCGACCGTTAGCATGAATCGCTTTTGCGCACATTTTCCGACGTCGACGCCTGCTGCAATCGTTTTTTCGTGATGATGTTTAACTCTCGGGTCGATCGTCCGGGCTTCGGAAGCTGTTTTTAAAACGGCTGCTCTTGAACGCTAGTCAGGATCGCTAGGTCACACAGAACATCTGCGAGCTCATGCCCGAAAGCCCGGCAGCCATTCATCATAACCGTCACTTGAGCCATCGTTAGCAAGTTCTCATTTATCAGCGCCACCATGTCCTCTCTTTTTTTTTTCCGTTTTATCATCGAGGGTATTTTCTCTCTCTCTCGACTTGTCAGTGGTGGTTTTAGTCTGTATGATATGTAGATCAGAAGACACTGTACTCATGTATATTAGTGCCATTTATTGTGCCAAAGAATCTTTGTTAAACCTGCTTCGAAGCTGTTGAGGCAGTGGCTTGGGCTATTTTATTATTATTATTTTTTTTTTTTACATAGTAATTAGCAATGGAAATAACATCATTAGGGTAATGGTGTTTGTTTTATATGCTTATGCTTATAAGTCCTAATGCTGTTCCATCTGCTTCCTCAGTAAATAGCCTACATTTTTTTGTCTTTTTTTTTTTTTGTGCTAAGCACAATCAGCTTCAACTAGTACTGTGCATAACTCCCCTGTGAGAGATGTTTTTTTTTTTTTTTTTTTTTAAGAGAGATATAATTATATTTATTAAGGCCCTTTTAGACACTGGATTAAAGATATTTTAAGGGGCTGGAGACAGAGTCCTCATCAGGATGCTTTGTGTATTGTATTGTACAATATGTGTGATTGATACGTATGGGTGCTGCCAAGGGACAAATCTAGTAATCTATTCTACACTCGCTCGTCTTTTTGGATGATGACCTTATCCTGGGACTTAATTTTTGTTAACGATATATTTTCATTTCATTCTATTGTTGAAAAAAAAAATAACTCGAAGAAGCAGAAGAAGAGGAAAACAAAAAAACTTAAAATGGACATATGCGCTCTTGGACGCTTGTTCTTCTTTTCTTTCGAATTTTTTTTTGTTGTTTTTGTTTAATTCATTCTTTTTAATACTAGACTTTATGATATTACATTTCGTGGCACCTGAATAAGATTTTTATGTCGTCCTTCCTTCCTATTCCGGATTTGTCCAATTTCCACTGGGCTTTGTGATGTTGCCTTTTTAAAAATAGTTTTTTTTTATTTTATAAATTGACATACTGGGCTGGGCCTAATCATACTATGACTTTGTGTTTCAGAGAGTCTATGTTTTTATGCATCTACAAATGTGTTGCTCAAATTTGTTCTGCCTCTTGTAATATTTTAACCTGTGGAACCTTGGGAAAAAAAAAAATAAAAAGAGAGTAAATGAGACCAAATAAAATTTAACAACTTAAAAATGCTCTGCTGGACAGTATTAACTGAGGTGCATAACCTCATTTAAAATTAATTTCGTTATATTGTTTTAAATAACGAGTGATAATTAATGGTAGACAAGCTTGAATGCTTCAATGGGATTTTAATAGATTTGTGTGAGTATTGTGTTAGCGCTGGAAAGTTTGGGCCGTGTCAGGATTTCCTCACCCTAACACTCCCTTATTTCCCTTTTAAATGGAGGGTTTTATAGATTTTGGCTCATTTTCATGGGTGTGTGTGAGAGTGTGTGTGGCCTAATAAGACCTTACACAAAAGTATAAAATTTTTTGCATGTTTTTAAAAATTTCCGCACCCTCACAATCACATCCTTGCAACTCTTTCGCCATTATTCAACACATTTTAAGTACATTTAGACTGGTATTTTTGCTCATCTGGATTCTGTCCTTGAAATCAGACCACAAGTTTTACAATCCAAAACATTTGATTTATATTCTGCAGCCAGTTCTGTTTATTTGGATTTTAGATTTGGTGAACGAACCCCGTCACCACGTTTTAACCTCGTGTTCATGGGGTCACCTCCTGTATCAGGGATTTAATCCAGAACCATGCCTGATCTTTCCAACTCAAAGCAGAGAGTTCTCTGGGACTGATTCATAGCCTTTAAAAATGCCAGGACAACAACTGTTATACAGCCGTGGCCAAAGGTTTTGAGAATGAAACAAATATTAATTTTCACAAAGTCTGCTGTGTCAGTGTTTTTAGATCTTTTTGTCAGATGTTACTATGGTATACTGAAGTATAATTACAAGCATTTCATAAGAGTCAAAGGCTTTTATTAGGTCAATATTTGCAGTGTTAACCCTTCTTTTTCAAGACCTCTCCGATTTGCCCTGGCATGCAGTCAATCAAATTCTGGGCCACATCCCGACTGACGGCAGACCATTCTTGCATAATTGATGCTTGGAGTTTGACAGAATTTGTGGGGGTTTGTTTGTCCATCCGCCTCTTGAGGATTGACCAAAAGTTCTCAATGAGATCAAGGTCTTGGGAGTTTCCTGGCCAAGGACCCAAAATTTTAATGTTTTGTTCCCCGAGCCACTTAGTTATCACTCAAGGTGCTCCATCATGATGCAAAACGCGTTGTTCGTCACCAAACTGTTCTTGGATGGTTGGGAGATGTTGCTCTCTTAGGATGTTTGTGTAAATTATTAGTGAGCCCACTACCTTGGCTAAGAAGCAACCCCCCACACATGACATTCTCAGGCTGCATTGCAGGACTGATGGTTGACTCTTTGCATGAACTTAATGAAATTGGCACTAAAACAAGAATCCCATAGTAATATCTGAAAAAGTGCGGGTCCGGGTACGATTCCTGGCCAGGCTCGATTCCCGTCTCTGTGCATGGAGTTTGCATGCTCTCCCTGTGCTTGGTGGGTTTCCTCCGGGTACTCCGGTTTCCTCCCACAGTCCAAAGATTTGTAAATTAGGCTAATTGGCGTTCCCAAATTCCCCGTAGTGTGTGACTGTATGTGTGTGTGCCCTGCGATGGATTGGCACTCTGTCCAGGGTGTATCCCGCCTCGTGCCCTAAGTCTCCTGGGATAGGCTCCAGGTCCCCGCAACCCTAAATACAGGATAAAGCGGTATAGAAGATGAATGAGTGATCTGAAAAAGTATACCATAGTAATATCTGGGGGAAAAAAACAATGAAGACTTTGTGCAGCAGACTTTGTGAAAACTTATATTTGTGTCATTCTCAAAACGTTTTGCTGTATACCAGATCAATACTAGAAAATTACTCCTAAAATTCACTTGGCAACAATAGAAACTGTTAAAAAACTAATATGCACTCATTTGTGTAATGATGCCACTTTTGCAGGTCTTATACTTAAAGGATACTTAAATAATTGAAGTGTATTAAAAAGTAAGTAGGATATCGCAGTCAGATTTGTAATTCAGTACAAGTATATGGTTATTTATTTAGGAATTACATTCCTTATTGTAACACATATTCAATAATGCACAAGCCCAGTCAGTAATGCTGGAAAAGATAAATTAATTGGCCTTATTTATTCGGGTGGCTTCCTTGTTACAGGATACACCCACGTTTTATTTTTAATACTCTCAAACACGATTGAGAGGATAGGATGTGAGACGTGACAGACGTGCATCCGTGTGGGTTGGACGACTTTATCAAAGTGATGGAAAATGATGAGATAAGGGTTTCGTGGTAAAAGACGTAGTATTTTCTTGCTAGCCGTCCTCATATGCTCTTCACAAGGCGTTTAAAGTTCGTTTTTTCTTTTTAGACTTTTGTATTTCGGTGTTGGTTAATATGCTTATTGTGGCAGAAATCTTGTTCTTGCTTCTACTGTACAAATCATTATACCTTCTCTATGACTCATCACACAACTAGGATTACCACTAGGTGTCACTATATCCTTGATTTCCAGCCTGATTTCTTTTTTTTTTTTTTTAGTGGTTGGATTCTGCAGCAGTCTTACATTTTGCATTAGCCCAAATCCACTCCTGGAGGGTTGCATAAACATTTTAGTGTTTCTCTGCTTCAAACCAGCTAACGATCAAGTCCTCCATGGGTGTTCTTCTGCTTGGAGTTAATGCTGACCATTCTTGCTAAGCTCTAATAATGTATATATTACATCACCGGAAAGGTTGTTAAATCCTAAATTGACTTTCTCAACAAAAAAAAAGAAATAAAAAAAAAAATCTTTGCGCCGGCTGCTCAATTACACCTGTCTGAACTGAACATGACTGATGAGAATAAGAAAGATGCGAGAACTGGTGGTTTCACCACTAGTCAATCAGACTCCACTCGGAATATAAAATAAGCGTCGGCAGCCTCTACCTCTTGGTTTCCATGGACACCGTGACAGGACTGAGTAATATTTACTGCATTATTACCACCTAAACATCAGGATGTAAAGTCTTCCATAAAAATTCTGATTAAATCTCACAACGGAGGGCAAACAAGAGCGCACTATAAATTGCCCATATCTTGTTTTACACTCTCACTCAACTGATTTTCGATACCGCTTTATCCTGTATTCAGGGTCACAGGGACCTGGAGCCTATGGGGCACGAGGCAGGGTACACCCTGGACAGGACACACACACAATGGGCACATCAATTAGCCCAAACTGCATATCTTTGGACTGTGGGAGGAAACCCCGGAGGAAACCCACCAAGCACGGGGTGAACATGCAAACTCCATGCACACAGAAACGGGAATCGAGCCTGACCAGGAATCGAACCCGGACCCCGGAGGTGCACGGCGTCAGTGCTAACCACTACACCACCGTGCCGCCTTTTTGTTTTACAATCTGAAGTAATTTCAAGAACACAGTCGGGGGGCCAAAAGTTTGCACTCCCTTTGGCTTCTGGGTGATTAAAAAGAAAAGGGTATATTTTCACAGTTTACAGTCTGCAAACTTAATGGTTTTCGCTATTAAGGAAAAATAATGTTTACGAGCATAAAACCAATTGACTCAGCAGTTATATTTATTAGCGCGCACAAAAGTTTGTATGCTAAGAAATAAATAAAAAATTTGCCGTTTAAAGCCATTTAAAACTTAAGGAGATTGCTGTAATCAAGTTATAAATTATTAGACAGACATGCCACATTGAGTCATATGTGCTGGTTGAATGTCCCAGTCAAGATTTAGCCTCTTTTACAATGAGCTCCACCATTCTGGGAAGGCTTTCCATTAGATTTTGGAGTGTGGTGGTTGGGATTTTGATCATTTTGAACGAAGAGCATTAGTATAGTGTGGTGAGCTATCAGCGTTCAAGGTCATCCTAAAGATTGAGGCCAAGGATCTATGCAGGACGGGTAAGTTCTTCTGGTCCACCTTTGACAAGCCATGTCTTCATGGGGTTCGCTTGTGGACATAAAGGACTAGACGTCGCATGCTGGAGCAGGTTCGAGAAACTGTAGAAACTACATCACACATGCAAGACATTCTATACAGTTGTGTACAGTAATAGTCAGGTGTCCAAACACCTTTGACTATAGGATATAGTGGGTTGTTTGGCAAAATGACACCTGCCTCCAGGATACTTTTTTTTTTTTCCTACAAACTTTAATAATAAAGTAAAAGATTTGAAATTGACGTTGAAACAAAAGCGGCACAGATCAATGCAGGCAACACAGCATAGGACAATGACGATTAAAAAAAATATATATATATGTGCTAATATGGAAGCTGTGCCGGTGTGAGTTAAAGGGCGAGACTTCAAACTTCAAGCTGTACCTTTGGGTTTTCGGATGTGTCGGGTAGAACGAAATTTATCATTATGTTTTTTAATATGCACAACCTTAAAAATCAACATATTATTATTACAGTTTGTAATATACAGTTACGTTTGTATAGTTGGTTAAAATGAAATAAAATTAAATTCATCATATTGCCTAGGTTGTGCTGAAAAAAAGGATATGTAACTTTATACTTCAAAATCCTGAGCGTTATGTATGTTTTCATATGTTTTCTATTTTAATATTTTGTAAAACAAATTATGGAATCAATTCTTTTACATGAAGTAAAACCTGAGAACTTGACAATAAGGAAAAAATAAGCAAAAGGTTTGTGTTATATATTACATAATTTGTTATATACAAACAAAAAAAACTATAATAAAGAATATATAGATTTGCATTAAACAAATTAAAAATGACATTCTGTTCACAACAGATCAACGGGCTCTCGCATTTCTTTCATGTTGTTAATTGCTTGTCTAAGAAACATCACAGGGTCAGTAACGCTTACATTTAGTTATCCATTTAGAAGCCGTTTCTTAGACAAGCAATTAACAACATGAAAGGAATGCAAGTGCTATTTAATTAGTTGTTCTTTAAACTTTTTTTTTTTTTTTTACTTAAAACAAGGTAGAAACGGGGTAGATAGAATTAGGTCAATATATTGTTGTTTCATTATATATAGTATATATATTAACAATATATTATAAACAATATATTATAGTATATATATATAAACAATACATTGTTTCACCTTTATATACGTAGAAATTTTTGCTCTATTAGATCCTATATTTCCTAGGTACGTATATAAACTTTTGTAACCGAGCTTAATTAGTGAATGGTGTAAAACGCCAATGAAGCATTAAAACTTAACCAAATGCCCCAAAAATATAGACAATCTTTAAGAAGATGATGGAGAATATGTGAGGAAGAAAATGAGAGACTGGTCTTTAAATTTCAGCTTTCATTTACATCTTCAGAGATCTAACAAGTTTGTCGTTTGAAGTGTTTCATTTGTGGTGTGATTTTTTTCTTTTATTCAAGATGTTTGCAAATGTGTGAAATTTCTCCACTTCCCAGAGCGATGTGAGAGGGGAAAAAAAAACAACAACAGTGAAATAACACAATGATTTTCGAAATATACAGTACAGGCCAAAAGTTTGGACACACCTTCTCATCTATCTGTCAATGTGTTTTCTTTATTTTCATGACCA
>JAQMYI010000013.1:13080418-13101377 GCA_030014275.1 Clariallabes melas | reverse complement strand
TGTAGTGAAGTACAATACTTTAAACAAAACATACTTAAGTAAAAGTAAAATTACAGATTTTAAAAACTACTTTAAAAGGTAGAAGTACACAAAAAATCTACTCAATTACAGTAATGCGAGTAAATGTAATTCATTACTTTCCACCTCTGGGGATAAGTGCAGTAGTGTAGCAGGGAAAAATATAAAGAAATAAAGGGAATTTTTACCTTCATAACTGAGCTGTTATTCTGCACAATCAAAAATCCTGCTTTGACTTGAACGCCCTTCAAACTTATCACAACTGATCCGGATCAGTTTTTTTTTTTTTTTTGTCCTCACCTGTGTGACAGTGTCTCTCATGGTAGGTGAGCGCTGCTTGCGGGTGGTGGTGGTGGCCATGGTGGTGGTGGTCTCCATAATAGTGGTGGACATGTCTGCAAGCGGCGTGGTGGACGTGGTGTCTGTGGTGAGGACCGAGGGCACTTCGCCCACGAGACGCAGGTTACCCTGCACTTGTACATTCGGATCTCCTTCCGCCGCTAGCTTTAGAACCTGCAGGCCGTTGTAGTACAGGCCCGAGATTTGCCCCTGGAAGTTGCGGCCTTTTTCACCGCCGCCGATTTTTATGAAAGCCTGGCTGTTAAAGATTGTCAACTGCCGACCTGTTGGGAGACATTGAGAGAAAGACAGAAAGAAAGAAAAAAGCAAGAAAGAAAGAAAGAGAGGGGATAAGAGAAAATTGTGAGCCAGAAAAGAAGGAGAGATAGTGAAGGGAAGTGAGAAAGAGAAAAAAAAAGTAAGGTCTCTGAGTTTTAACATTCCAAACAACACACACACACACACACACACACAGCATGAAACAGGCACGTACAGCAAAGAGCCTCAAATCACTCCGAATTGTCCTGGTAACACGTAAGACGATTGGACATGGATGCAACTATAGCTAGCGGTTAGATGTGTAATTATTGCATCCCATTCATCCTCATGTGTGTTAGCAAGACAAGAGAGATTTGTTTCTCCTTCCTTGTCTCCTTTGCCAATATCAGCAATCTGCGTACATCTTCTTCTCAGCTCAGAGACAGTGAGTCAGGGAATGACCTCTGTTGAGGTGTCCCCCCGCAGAGTGAGTGATGAACACATCAGTAGGGGATGACAGAAGATAGATTTTACTATCTGTTATTTGCCTCATTGAGAGATACAGCGTAATGTTATGGACGTAGCGATTTATGACACGTGTGTGTGTGTGTGGATATTTCTCTGCTCATCTAATTATTTCCGTGACCACTTTGCTTCTTCCCTACTCATGCCTGAATAAAGCAACCAGTGTGGTTCCACAGTTTGATTCAAATTGGGAAACTGCACCAGGCGTCCATTCTTAGATTCAATTAATGCTGACTGAGCCTATTATTTACTTAATAGCCTTGTTTGTGCAGATCACACTTCATTGATTTTACTGACCATGCGCGTATTCGAGAGTGTGTGCGGCGCTACATCGATTTCACTGCTGTTCTGCGCGTATGCGTCTTTGAGTGACAGAATAAGCAACGCTTTTCCATTAGGTTGACACTAGCATTAGCGAATCATTAACAGATCAGCCCATCTGCCTGAACCCCAGGAGGGCCGCTGATGACTTTAAGCTATAACGACGCCTACACAGATGACTTATGAAGCGGATCTATCAACGAGTTAATTTCTCAATGGGGTGAGCGGTTCTGGAAAGCGTTTTGAACACCGATTTTGTGGAACTTATGTCGGATGCACAAATGGTCAATTATGGATGGCCGATATAGGCAAAGGAGAATATACTGTACAAACAACATATACACAGACAATATTTTGTCTCTCACATTTCTGGTCTCTCTGAAGAACACTGTAGATAAAACATTACAGCATGCTTTGCATGGGTTCAGTGGTTTTCCCCCATGTCTCAAAAAATGTTCCAGTAGGTACAGTAGACTGGTGACTTGCCATGGTGTAAAAAAAATGTGTATGTGGTTCGACTCCTGCAATCGACAATCGCTTCCAGATCCACTGTATCCTTGACTATAATAATAATCTCTTACTGAGGACAAACAAATAAATGACCATGCTTTGAGTAAAATACAACCCTTTAAAGCGTGTATAGTGCTTGACCTTTTGTCAAGAGATGAAGTAAATAAGCAGTTACATTCGATTGCAAGAGGTCCAATCTTAGTAAAAGGTTTCCATCTAGCACCTTAGAGGACTCACAACCCACCAACAATCAAGGAAAAATTCCTAGGTTGAATATATATATATATTTTTTTAGAAAGGTAGAAATGATAACCATCCTGAAAAATCCTTCATGAACTCTCAATTTCCTTTTGAAAAATCAGTCACTCTCAACAAAGCAGCCTTAAAGATTGTTTTGTATGTCCTTTTACAGTACGTGCTATGTAGTCGGATGTTTCACTTTAAGAAAGAACCCCATTTGGGAATCTAAAATATTATTAAGTATCCAAAGAAGCTTTGATGAACCCTTGGTGGCACCTTAGATTGCGCAAATTTGTGGGGCAACATTATATACTATTGCCTACACTGCTATAATGCATTAAATAACTGTTCTGTCAAAATCTTTGACACATATACCAAACTATATATAGCGAAATTATTTGCTCGCGGCCATATTTGTATTGGTAGATTTCCAGAAATGTTTTCACACTAAGATTGAAGAAGGTGGCACAGTGGTGTAGTGATTAGCACGGTCACCTTGCACCTTGGGTTCTGTATGCAGAGAGTGTGGATGTTCTGTCCTGCTTGGTGGTGTTCTGTCCCCCCAGGGACTCTGGGACAGTTTTCTCCCACAATCCAAAGATTTGCAGAACTGGCAATGCCAAATTTCCCATAGTGTGTAAATGTGTTTTCAAGTGTTGACTGGAGATGGTCAACATTGGCCTCCACAGTTCCTAGTTGGACTACAGAGGTTCCTAGATGGATGGATGGATGGATGGATGGAACATTAAGGAACCTGAACTCACATCTCTTTACAGCCTTTACTAGTCTAGTTGTGTTTAGCTGCCATTACTTTGAGATCTGTCCTCAAGTTAAGAAAATATTCCTGGGACCTTCACGATACCTTTTCACTTGAAATGCTGCCAGCATTAAAGTTTGCAGCTACCAAGAAAGAAATATGTAGAGAAAAATATCAGGAAGGATAGAAGGTGAAAAAGACACTGGACATGTGGAGGTGGTAAAAGGATTATTCTTTACAGTGGTATCAATGCTGTTCTTCAGCTTAAAAAAAAAAAGCCCAATGCAGTAGAAATTCTTCACTCATATTACAAAAGTGTAAGAAAGATTCACATAAGAAGATATAACAATGATATAACTCAACTGCCTCAACATTTCTGAGAAGGCGTTTCACTAGACTTTGGAATTTGTCTGTAGGGATTAGTGTTCATTCACCCACAAGAGAATAAGAGGTTATGCACTGATGATAGCCAAGGTGGCCTGGTGCTCAGGTGTCATTCCAAATCATCCAAAAGGTGTTCATTAAGGATAGGATCAGGCCTCCCGAGTTTGTCCACATTAATATTGGCAAACCTTATCTTAATGGAAACTAAATTGTACACAGTTGTTGGAACAGGTTTGGATATTCTAGAGTATTTTTTATTTTTTTTGCTTCCAACTTTGTAGCAACAGTTTGGGGAAGACCCTTGCTTGGGCATTTTGGTCAGGTATTCTTAAGAATTAGGCCAACTTGTATATATAATAATGTGAAAATTCAGGATTTTACATTGCTTTGTTACTTCTTACCCCTGGACTTGTCGGACTTGTTTCTCCAGTATAGATACTTATTTAACTTTTTTTGGGGGGGCTTAGTAGTTAGCACTGTGGCCTCACACCTCAAAGGTGAAGGGTTTGATTCCTGTCTTTGGTCTATGTGTGTGGAGTCTGCACATTTTTCTTGGTGTTTGGTGAGTTTCCTCCAGGTACTCTGGTTTTCTCCCAGTTTTCATAGGCTATTTGGTGTTTCCAAATTGCCCGTAGTGAGCGAATGAGTGAGATGGATTGACACCCTGTCCAAAGTGGACCTTTTCTTGTGTCCAAAGTTCCCTGGAATAGGCTCCAGGCTTCCCGTGATCCTGAATATTATAAGGATACTCTTGTAAGTTTTATTCATTATGGGGGCAGGGGTACGTAGGTTAGTGTTTAAGGTTTAGGGCTGCAGATCAGGAGGTCCGTGGTTCGAGCCTGATGCCAAGAGACTGCCACTGTTGGACCCTTGAGCAAGATTCTTTACTGCTAAGTGCTCAGATACAATCTGGCATTGACTTGGCAACCCAACCGTGTAAGTACAGTAGCTGCCACAGAAACAACAGATATATCTCCAGGGTGGGGAGTATCTGTCACCCAATGTGGACCCTATCCCCCTTGTTTCTTATACTGTATTAAGTAGATGCCTTTAAGAGACACTAATATCTGTTTGGTTGTACATTTGTGTACTTTAGTTCTAGTGATTAAATCCGTTGTTTTATGATGCCTGGTTAAATAAGAAGTGGCAGCTGACTAGAGATACAATTTTGGGCAAGCAAATATCATCTACTGTATACAGACTTAGTTTAATGTAAATGAAATGATAGGAGCAAAAAGGCGTCTGAGACTGACTTTAATAAAGAAAGACAGAGTAATAAGAACAACCGAGAGAGGGTTTTGTATAAGTTCAATCCTTCCCAGTGGCTCTTGTGTATCAGCCAGACTGTCATGCTACAACAGGCAAGAAAATGAAAAGTTGAGAGGGAAGAGTAAATGGACTAGAGAGAACAAGTGGATTGTATTAAAAATGAAGAACAATCTGGGGATGTATTCGGGTTTTTGAGCTCGAATATATTCACTTCAATCCCTCACGCGAAGCTGAAGAGGCTCGGGAATAAAACCTCCATTATGGGTATTGTACAGCTGTTTGATTTTTCTCATCTAAAAAAAAAAAAAAATGAAGAGGTGTGCAGGAAGAGGTGAAATAGACAGCCCGGACAGAAAACCAACAAACGGTTGTATAGTATCTTAAGAGCCAAGTGATAGGAGAGGGAACCTCAAAGTCTCAAGAGGGAACCAGTGGAGCACAAGAATTAAATACATTGCTTCATAACCAATCCTGGTCCAGAGAGGAAAGGGATTTCTAGCCTTTCAGCTCCTATGTCAAGCGAAGAGAAGAATAAAGGATGGCAGTATTACAAAGACCATGATTTTCATCTTCCATTATGTAGACTTTTTTCCTCTAAAATGCTTCAGTTTCTGCAGCAACTAAAAACAAGTATTCTTTAAAACAAAAGAGATATTTACATAGTTTATTATTATAAACAAAATAACCGATATTGTAAGTTTATAAGCAGATCATTTACACTTAATGTTTAAGGCTAGAACTAATTTTCCAATCCAGTGCCCTCATCATGCACCTTCAGCGTAATCATTCACATGGTGCCTGTTGTAATTTAATTCATAACCTTAAAGCCTTTCTGAGACACAGCATGCCTCCGATTCCCAACGTCCAAGGACAATACTCCGCCTACTGTAAATCAATTTGGAGTGAAATTTGTGCGTGTATGTGTGTGTGTGTGTGTTTTGTACAGTGGAACAATGTGTTCAAGTCCTGACAGGGTGATGGATGGAAAAGGGTTGATCTTCTTACTGCGAGACATGTGTCTCACTCTGCACATGCTGAGGAAATGGATTCACTGATCACAGGTGAAGTTCTTCGGAATGAGAAACGGAGAAGGAGGAGGAAGTGGAGGACGAGGTGGAAGAGGAGGAGGAGGAGGAAGAGGAAAAGGTTATTCTCTTTAAACCAGAAAACTAGAAGAAGAACATGTGAGATGAGAGGAAAACAAATGGATTGCTATAGATTGAAGGGCGGGACATGAGAAATGCTGGAGAAGATGATCGATATGGTTAACGCGTACAAAATGACTCAAAATGGGGGCTTTACGACGAGGAAGATGAGATATAATGGCATGTTGTTCACATTTCCGCAGATTCTCTGTGTTTTGCTAAAGGGATTTATGTCTATTGGATTTTTTTCCTCTTATGATCTGGCATGTCATTTGCAGAGAGAAAACAGATACAGATACAGACGTTCATAAACTCTCCTCTGGCACATGGCATCACTCCAAAGAGCTGCCTGTAATTACGCTGTGGGTTATTGAAGCGTGTGTGTGTGTGTGTGTGTGTGTGCGTGTGAGTTTTGCATATGTGTGCATGTGGGCAGAGTGTTGCCATGCTTCAGTGACTAATGCGCAGCCTGCAGGTCTGCCACCGGGACCGAACAGAAACACGAGCCACATGTACGTGTGCGCATTAGCCTGTTTGCATGGATTTCCTGAAATCCAGCAGAGTTAAGTAGGTATTAACCCACCTGACTGGGTATGGCGGTGGAAAATTGGAAGTTCTCCGAATGTATCATTATACACCAGGCGGAGCAGGTATTGGCACCTGTTGTACAGTATGAGGGACATTCAAGTCAAACTGGGACTTTTGAATGTGCAGAATAAGATAACATGGTTTGGAGAGTAAAGACTACTTATTTTTTACTGTATATAATCCACTGCTACTCTAACGCACTCAGCCTGGGTGTTGTCGTAGTGCTTGGATACCATCAAGGTAGAAAGTTTTCTCAGTATGCTGGAGCCATGATCAGATTGCTTGCTTCATGTTAGGAACGCTGGCCTCTCAGGAACTCCCAACCATGTTGAAATGGCTTGAAGCGAGGTCAGGGCTGTATAGGGGATATGGCAATAACTCACATCATTACTGTAATGTGCAAGTGATGTTGGTGAATGATTGTGTGTACAGTTTCTAACCATCCATCCATGGTCCTCGGCAGGGCTCGTCATCCATGGATGTTCAGCCTCCTTCTTATTCACCATTTTACTGCACCTAAGAGTCTCATCATCGTACTGAAGTCTTCTGTAAATATCAGTTGTACATCTTCATTCATAAGAGATTTCATCAAGTTAAAATGACTTTACATGTGGCTGCCTTTAGTGCTCTCAGTTTGTTTTATGTGTACCAGTTGAATGTGTTGGCGTTTGGGATGACTGATCACGAAATCAGTAGGAGTTGCATGACTTTATATTTTAACTAGTTTTCCATAGATAAAGCCATGAACACAGGACAGTTCCTAAAATACTGTACATCCATTAGTTGGTGTCTCAGCAGACAGTGTTGATTCTAGAACAGCACGGATGCTCGTGTCCAACAACGGAGCCTTCTTTACTGCTCAATCAGTGCATTTCCAGGGACAGAAATAATAACCCAATCGGGATAAAAATGCATCATGTAACCACCTCAATCAGAACAGAGCCATCTAAGTACTGGAATCAATTTTTAATCTGGAGTGATGTAATCCTCTCATAATCTATTCAATAGGTAAATATTAGCCATGAGACTCTTGATCTGATCGTTTCTCTCCTGTTGGAATACATATATTGTTTCTGCACAGGTGACATGATGAGTTTCCAGAAAGGAAATATTGCTTCCGTTCCAAAGCCACTTTCCACGTGTCAAAAAGAAGATACATTCTGATTAAAGGATTTGTGGATGGATAAATGGACTTCTTGTAAGTGATCAGTTGGAATCTTTCATCAGAATGATTTCAATCAGATTGAAGAAATATTGTCTGTGTAAAGCCTGCTCGTGAGTTCTCCTCATGGGAAACACGGTAATATACTGTACCTAATATAGTTTATATACAGTAGTGTATGGGTGGGTTTGGTACCAAAAAAAAAAAAGATTTCAGCTAGCATGATTAGCAATGTTTACCAAATGTGTTAGCAGACAAGACTGGGGAGTCGTGGCTCAGGTGGCTAAAGCAGGAAAAAATGGGAGGGTTGCGTTAAGAAGATCAACCGGTGTAAAACCTGTGTGCGGATTGGATGGTCCATGTGGCGACCTCTTGATGGGAGCACCCGAAAGAAAGTTATACTAGTAGACAAGACTATGCAGTTCCAAGCATCGTCTCATAATCTCATCGTCTATATCGCTTTATCCTGTATTCAGGGTTGCGGGGGGCCTGGAGCCTATCCCAGGAGAATTAGGGCACAAGGTGGGGTACTCCCTGGATAGGGTGCCAAGCCAAACACACTCATTCACACACTACAGGCAATTTGGGAATGCCAATTAGCCTAATCTGCATGTCTTCGGACTGTGGGAGGAAACTGGAGTACCTGGATGAAACCCACCAATCACAGAGAGAACATGCAAACTCCATGCACACAGTGACGGGAATCAAACCTGGACCCTGGAGGTGCAAGGCGACAGTGCTAACCACTTCACCACCGTGCTGCCAATTCCAAGCATATATTATTAAAAATGTGAGAAACTGGGTCATGTCAACTATGTCTCTCTGCTGATGAAAAAAAATGTTTTCCTTCCAGAGTCAAATAAGAGAGAGAGAGAGCGAGAGAGAGAGAGAAGGAACAGATAGTGCTTGATTCTTTAAGTATTCTTCATCTCCAGTTTTGGCTGGGTGAGGCTGCCAGAGTTGATTATGGAGGTAGGTGGCAGTTATCTCCTCAGCACAAGGCATGTACCGGTAATTAAGTGCTGAACTTTCTTTTTTTTTTTCCTTTGCTGCTTTTCTAACAGCACAAGTAGGCGATTTTCCAGTCTCGTGAATCAGTAGTGCTTGAGAAAGAAAGGCTTGAGGAAAATTGCTCATGACAGGAAAAAGTTAGGTTGGGAGGCAAAGAAGGAAAACAAGAAAAAAATAAAAAAAGGATACTGAAGTTGAACTCAAGAACACGCAAGGGTGGACTGCGTGAGCTCCGCTGCCATATGTGTCGCTGCAGAGGCTATTTCCCGAGATCAAAGCTCTGCTTGTGCCAGTCCGACCGGGGCAATAGCAGACAAACAAATTACATCCTACGACTCTTCAGAAGGGACCGAAATACGACAGCGTGATTTCACCGGATAAGTGAACTGCAGGATTCCAGGAAGAGAAATGGAAAAATGCCAAATGTTAACAAGAAAGATATCAAAGAAATAAAGCCATCAGAGATGAAGTAGAAAACAGTGAGCTGGAGCTGCTGTGTAGGCGGACTGACATGTCCCTGGTTTGAGACGATGTTTCACGACACTCAATTGAGTGGGAGGGTTTGTTCATTAGCAATTAGCATGACTAGAATCTGAATTAGCATCGTTGTTATGAAGAGTTAGTCTGAGAGTGGATTTACACTCAAACTGCCTCCCATTTTGTTCTCATTCTGTCTGCTTGAGATGACTGTATCGCGATTGAATTCACACACTTTCTGCTTTACTACAAATGAGTGGTGCTGGATGTTAAAGCTGTGAGGTTATAAGATAATGTTAGTGTATCTATTGGTTCTCACTGCAAAAATGCTTATTTAAACATTAAACTAAGCCCAAGTAGGCTGTACAATGTATCTGATCATGTATTTACATATTAAAATAGGATTCTATTAAACGAAGGAACATTAGAGTATTCGTGCGTTTATCTTGCCTGTTATCAGAATTGTAAAAAGGATCTACTGTAGTAATCTGATTGCTTATTTGCATTTCTATTAGGGCTGTCAATACGAACGCATTAACGCATGTGATTAATCTAGAAATTTCTTTTTTTCTTTTAAACACAAACTAATCACATAATCAAATTTGACTCGAAAGGCTTTCCATAATCACAGCGTGGTTACTCGGCTGTGTGTGATAATGGCACGTTTAGCGCGGATAATAAGTTGACTGAGGAAACATCACCGGGTGTGCTGAACGGCAAGTTTCATTATAAAAAGCTTCTAGATGGAAGTTTGGATAAAACCAAAAGTTGTGTGTTCGAGCTATATAAAGGGGAACATTCCTTGTAAAATGCTGGAGTGGTGGCTCAGATGGCTAAGGCTCTAGGTTGGTGGTTTTTGAATCTGGAGGTCCGGGTGGGTTGCCACACCCCATACTACCCAGCCACTGCATGCAATGCCGCTCCCATTTGAGAGATTTCAAGTTACCATTTGTTAAATGGTAGAAATATTACAAAACTCCATAATATCTGTTTCCTCTAACCAGTTCGTTATGCATTTCTTAATTCCAACATTGCATGTTTTATAATACAAGTAAATCCTGGATGTGCTAGACTTTAATCCCATGTTATCAACTGCCGCACCACACTAATAAAGCAGCAAATACTGGATGGCCAAATAACCATAAAGTGTACTCATAAACACCCTGGCTCTTAATCCTATACTGTAGATTTCCTTTCCTGCTCAGATACACACACCAGATGAATCATGCTCATAATTACAGCTCTTCATGAGCTTAATCGGGGAATTTTAGACTGTTTCACATGCGGAATCCTGAAAGTTCTGAATCGATGTATAAAGTGGGCTCTGGCTGAGTCTGAAGAGAGTGAGGATAAATATTCCTCATCAACTCTAGGCAACATGTTTACTGTGATGAAACATCAAAAAAGAAAGAGCAATTTTCTGAGCTTATGTGTCATGCTGCTTTGTTTTTCTCGCTCGCTGAGCAGGATTAGAAAGACAGCTTTATTCTTTCACTCGCGTTAATTGTTTGTGTCTTTGTGCTTGTGTGTGTCAATGTACTGCATATATCTCCTGTCAAAAGCCTATTCTCCGCTTTAATAATGTGTTAATCGATTAGTTTGCGATAAACACATTTCCTGTAGAGCTTTACTTGTTATATACAGTACCACAGCAATTTACCAATATTCATTAATGAATGAATGAATGACACTAGGCGGCGCAGTGACGTAGTGGTTATCACAATCGCCTGGTACCTCCAGTGTTATTGGGGTTTGATTCCTGTGTGTTATCCCTGTGCTTGGTAGGTTTCCTCCGGGTACTCCGGTTTTCCTTCCACAGTCTAAAGGCATGCAGATTAGGCTAATTGGCGATCCCAAATTGTCTGAGCAGATTGGCACCCAGTCCAGGATGTACCACGTGTTGTGCCCAAAGTCTCCTAGGACAGGCTCCAGGCTCCCCACGACTCTTCCATAGTAGACAGGATAAAGCAGTCTAGACGATGAGTCAGTGAGTGAATGAAACTATCCATCACAGTAAGACTTTATTAGTATTGTCTAAGATGTAGTATTGTCTCCCTTGATCTGGAGCTGCCATCATGTTCAAGAAAGCCTAGTGAGGATGTGGTCAAAGCAAGATGCAGGAAGAATCTAATAAGGATGTAGAGACATTGGCATTGACCAGTTAACGGTATCACTAACACTTATTAGGGACTTCATTGACGTACTACAAGCCTGGTGCTGATGGAAAAGATTGAACTAATTGGGATGCCACTGTGTTGTTGCTACAGTACGTCGATGGAGTTCTCGAAAAGATCTCTTCAAGCTTGTCCATGCCACGTTGTTGAAGACTGCATTATGTTCTTGTAGTACTTACCACATTTATGGTCTGCATGAAGCTGGATATCAGCGTGTCTATGTCACATCCTCAGAATTCAGTATAAATCCTGGATCCAATTTCTCACACCATCACGTAGTAATGAAAAGCATTTAGAGTATCATGGTACAATATTTATATAGTAACAACCCGCCGGACGAACCACAGGGACTACATAGTAAGCATGTGATACGGGGCTGGAAAGAGCAAGGTGATCAGATATAGTGATACCTTGGTTCGATCTTATTGGTGAGTGCATACAGTAATTAGTGACAACATAACAGATGTGTTGAGAATCTGACAAGGACGTGGCGACAGTAGTATGAACTTGATAAATCCATTTTGGTCTTCATGGAGACCCAAACCAAGCAGGCTTCATGGTCTACACCTAGTGTGACAGGTGTACCCTACACTGTAAACCCGAATAAGTTGGCAAAACTCGAAAAATTTGAGGTAATCAGTTACATCAAATTATTTAAGTAATGATGTTTCCAGTTTTAAGTAAACGGAACTATGAGTTTTTGAGTTTGCATTATTGAGTAGCCTAACTCATACTATTTAATAGCAATTATCATTTTTTTTAGTTGTTGCAAATCAAATAAATTGTTGTTGGTCTTGCTGCTCCCAGCAATGAGTCGCTACAGCAGACAATCCGGTCCGTACACAAGCTTGACGCAGGTTTTTACACCAGATGCCCTTCCTTACACAACCCTCCCATTTTATCTGAGCTTGGGACAGGCACTTCATCCAGTTGTTGGGAATCGAACCCGGGCCTCTCGTATGGCAGGCGAAACACCTACCACTGAGCCACCAGTGCCCTATTGCCCTGATAACGTCAGACACAGAATCACTAGTCTGAAAGATTTTAAGTTGGTGGAACTTTAAGGTGACAGTTACTGTTACTTAAGTTCTTACAGTTACTGAAAATATCAAATTTGTTCAGCTAACTTGAAAAGTGTCATTTCTACAAACTCATAAATACCAGAAGGTTCTAAATACTCACCAAGGTCTATTAATTTGAACTAACTGTAATTATTTCAGTTAACAGTACTCAATATGTAGTTATTAACGCTGTCGAATGTCTATTCAACAAACTAGTTCCTGTTAGAACTTTATAACATTATGACGGCTATAAGCATTCCTTTCCTTCATCAGAGTTATAATACCCACCCCTGACACTGGAGACTCCTTCCATCAGTGTTAAGCATTTTACCAGTTCTCTTTTCAGGAAGCTTCTCCATTAGAATGTTACTTACAGAAATGATAATGTAATACAAGGAGCACATTAATGTACGTGCGATTCCAATTATAGTCATCAAGACCTCCAAGAATTTAACAGAGCTATTTCAGAGCAATTTATGTCGTGAAAATGAATAAGGCCCCTGATAATATGTTTACAGTAGGCGTGGTGAAAAGTATGATCTCCGTGAGACAATCGAGAACGGATTCGAGTTAAAAAAAAAAAAACAGTAAGAGCCAGTAAGCAAGCGGAAGGAGGTTGGGATCAAAGGAAGAAGAGTAATGAGATGTGGAGGATGGTAGGGATGAGGGAGCCGAGGAGAACGGCCTTTAGAAAACGAGACGACGCGACTGAGTGGGTTTCGCTGGAATCGAGCCGTCGCAAAGTTTAGGGGCTTCTTTTTCCCCTCCATCGAGCTGCTATAACCGCTGCCGTTTTGGATTTATAACTCCCGCACTGTAATGTGTCCTACACGTTCTCTTTCATCTAACTCAATGTCGGGAGTGATATTGGGGATTCGGGGAGGAAGGGAAAAAAAAATCAGAGTCACAGTAAAAGGAGGACAAATGAGCAAATACAGCTCTTAAAAAAAATATATATTTTTTTTTTTGGGTGGGAGGAAAAAAAATCTCCTTGAGTACTAACATTTTTCTGGATCATCTGATTTGGCATTTTATTAAAGTAAAAAAATAAAATAAAAAATTCAACCAAATTCCAGTTGACAGCTGTGAGGTGGGAGATTTGATTACTGTAATTTCAGAGAGACCATGCAGTGTGAGAGACCCATCAATAAGGCAAAAAAAAAAAAAAACATTCAATATTCCATTTCACACAGGGTGCAGATTTCATACAGTACATGCAGAATTATAGATGTTATTCAGTTTGACATTAAATTGTGAAATTACCAATTTTCAGTCAGTCAAATACGTTTCATGAGATGACATACATCAATACTGGCACATTACAATAAATGTTAAAGGGACCCGATTTTTTTTTTCTCGAAAAAAAAAAAAATCTCTCCTAAGAACCTTCCGTCATCCAATGGTTAGACATCAGATCATAATAATAATAATCATAATTGACGTGTGTAGCTTTTCAACAAACCGTGTCAGGTTTTAACCCTCTGAGTTTGGAGTGTGTTAGGAAGGTAAGACCGGCGGTACGTCATAGTCACACAGTAGGCGAACTAGTTAATTTGGGTTTAAAATGGTTTAAATCTGGTTAGTGGTGTGTTTAGGTGTGTGGATACAATTATGATCATATTTATCAGATTTTTTTTTTCTTCAAAGGTTATGTGTATTTAGAAATAGGTTTATGACTGAGAGCGTGCCGGTTGACTGAAATCATTACAGAATTAGTTTGAGGATTGGATGATTGGACTGGCAGCTCTCAGAGTTTAGATTGAGGTTGGATTTGATTTGCTGTCAGGTGGTTAAATTCTGTTTGTCCTCGTCTTACTCGTTTCTGGATATCTTTCTGGTTATCGCTATACGGCTTACGGCTTTAACCCTTTGAGTTGAAAGAAACCGATTAACAACACCCTCACTTCATGGCTCTCCCTTATTTATTCCTTATACAATAACATATACAATATTACGTCCAACGCTACAGTAACTGACCGATTAATGTACAAATGATTAAATTCTCTTTAGTCAGAGATAGAGATATCTAAATATCAAGTGTGCCTACAAAACAAATCATTCTCGCTAATGATTTCTAAGTAATATGTCGTCCGCTGCCTCGGTACATTGCATTTAAAGGAGTAATTACTGTACAAAGGAGTTTAAATAGCAGATAATTTAGATATCTTTTCAAATGCAATGCTTGACTCGGGGGGGAAAAATAGACAATTCCATTAAGGTGACGAATGCGTCAGTGTGTCTAACTCACTAGCATTTCGAACAAATTCATACAATTTCATACCTGACTCGCCGCGTCATAATTAATAGCATCATGAAGATTGCTTGGAGCTTTACGAAATCACTTAAAAGTTAGGCTTCGTTTCTCTCATTATGTAAAATGACAAATCTAATCCTCCTACGTTTAATATATCTAGATTATTATTGACGGCTAGAGAAAGGGAATGCAAAAAATAATAATAATACAAATAAAAACAAGAATAAAAAAAATGCTGACATTTGTTGTTTAGAAATTAACCACCTACGGCATCACCAACAACAGCGCACGCGCAGGGCGGGGCGGGGTGGGGTGTCTGGCACTCAAAGGGTTAAAGTTGAGTCAGTTTGAATGGGCGAATCGTTAAAAAGTTCAGTCCCTTTAACTTTTAAAGATATTCATGATTCTGAGCGTCAGATTTCCATCGCTCGGAGGGGGCGGGGTGGGGAACAAGACCGTAATTGGCTTAACGCTAACATGAATGAGAAGAATTCACAACAGCCAAGTACACTGGGATGTAAAGTAAGAGTAGTAAGCAGTGGGAGGGGTTGTATGCTGGCTGGCTGTTGCTGGGAGGTTAGGGGGATGTTATGTGCGGGTTATTGGTGGGGTTAATACTCCGAAGAGGTGCAGTCCCATATCAAGTCGCATTTTCGGACACGGTATATACTGTACATGTTGTGCAATCCAGTGTCCGGAGAAACTAATAATGCATATATCAAGATAAACTAAGTAATTTGCACAGAAATAGCTCTACATGGTTTATCTATGGAGCACTTATTTAAAAGAGGCTGATTAATTACCATTATTATTAGCACACATTAACAAACGGGATAGTTCATTAATTTTCTCATTTCGTCCCTTCTGTTGTCTGTTTGTCGCCAAATGCCTGGGAATTCCAGCAAGCACTCATGGGTCTGCCCCTCTTTCAGAGATGTGGTTAAGTCAATTAGACGATTAGCTCATTAAGTGGGATTAATGGAGTTTATTACCTTTGTCGAGTAGCCACTCGTCTACTACCCGACCAAGTCTGTATGGGATTCTTTGTCTGGCAATAGCCAGGCGCTCATTATCAAAGTTCCCTTTAGAGAATTTGGAGAAAACAAAACAAAGCAAAAAAAAAGGAAAAGAAAAGAAAAAAAAAAATCAACAATCTTACAATCTCATAGTGTTCATAGGTCAAAGGATTAGAAATCAAATGTTAGAAATCAACAGGAGTTTAGCAGGTTATTGACTTTAAAATCAGCTTTAGTGTTTGCGTTTAGTTTTGCTCTTGGTTAGGAAGTTAAAAAAAAGATTTAGTTAATACAGTATGTGTTTTTATAAATAGTAGTTTAGTTATGAAGTAATGAGTTAAACATATTTATGAAGAATTTAGAAATTCAGTGTTTACTGACTCATAGTTACAGGAAAGGCTCGTTTTTATCAATATCAACACATTCAAAATGTTCATCAATCATAATCAGCAATAGACAATATAGTACATATACAGTATAAGGTTGAGCATTTGTCATATATATATATATATTTTTTTTTTAAGGAAGATATTTTCTGCCTCCTTAGAAATGAAAAGAGAGAGAGAGAGAAAAACACACATTTCAATAAGCTTTGATCACTTAACCCAAAAGGAATAGCAGATTCCCTGCTGCTGTGAAGCTCATCAAACATAGATTGGATTTTAAATATTGATCGAGGTTTTACCACACCAAAACTGTTTAAATAAGGAGTATAACTGTCAAGGAATAGGGATAAGAAAAATTTAGTACATGTAAGCGCCGTCACACACACAAGCACAAACACACACACATTCGCTGTCTCATGTCATCATACCGTACTCCAAAGCTATACTATTAGGATACTAAACATTGTACCCTTATCAGCTTAAGTTGTAACACAAACAGCTTAATAAGTCCCATCTACTGTATATTTAATGAGGGAAAGTTATGCATATTTACAGTAGGATTAAGTGTAATGCGTTTGTAAGTGTGCTTTATTTGATCTGCCTTTCAACTCACTTAAGTTGTCAAATTGATTAAATTCACACTGTGCAAATATTTTCGGTAATTTCACATGCACACTCGGAAAGCAAACAAAGGATCAGCTGATAGAACTGATGAATTATTAACAATACTTGCATCAGAGTTAAGTACATAACATTTGTTTAGATAGTAAGTCCTGTCTACATCCATAACCAAATACTATAGTCAAGCTAAAATTAGAAAATAGCAGCAAGGCAAATAAAATTATGAATAACACTAGAAAATATATTTTGCCATGACCCCTTAGTATCTGAAGAAAGTAATGTTTTATAACACTTGAGTTATAACACTTACTATCAAGGCCAAATGTTTAGTGACCTAAGAGAAAATATATCATGATGCTTTATACACACTGTCCTCTTTATGCAGTAGGTAGATAGATGGATAGATAGATAGATCTATTCATCTATTCTAGAGCTAGCCTCTGTGGTCCAACTAGGGACTGTGGAGGCCAATGGAAATTACTATTGTATGCATTCACTACAGGGAATTTGGGAATGCCAATTTGCCTAATCTGCATGTCTTTGGACTGTGGAAGGAAAACCTGGAGGAAACCCACCAAGCACAGGGAGAACATGCAAACTCCATGCACACAGATCTTTAGGTGGGAATCAAACTTGGAGCCTGGAGGTGCAAGGGCGACAGTGCTAACCACTACGCCAATGCTGTGCGGATGGATGGATGGATGGATGGATGGATGGATGGATGGATTAATAAATAATTTGTGAAATAAATTTAGCTTGCTCTAAAATGTTAAAAATGTGTAGATAGGGCCCCTTTTCAAAATGCTACCAAAATTACATATATCATTTGTTTAAACACTATAAAAACCCATACATTAATCAGTCATTACATTAAAATCACTAAACTATGACGTGCATAACATCTTTTTTTGAATATAGTGGCACCTGTCAATGGGTGGGATATGAGCAAAAAATGGACAAATGTAGGAATGTATGTAACCTATTAAGCATCCAATTGACAAATTTTAATAACTAGACGACGGGGTCAGAGCATTTCTAAATCAGCAGGTCTTGTGGAGTGTTCCCAGCATACAGTGCTACTGTAGCACACATTGACAACAGTGGTAGTCAATGCTAACTATGATACAAAGGTGTCAGAACACACAGTGAATTGCAGTTTGCTGTGTATGGGGGTTCATAGACTAGTGCAGACCAGTCAGAGTGCCTATGCTGATCCCTGTCTACCACTTAAAGCTCCTTCAATGGGAAAGTGAGGACCAGGTGCAGGTATCTGGAGAGAGTCCCAAATGCACCCAAATGCACTATGGGAAGAAATCAGGTGATGCTCTAGACAATGTTTTGCTGGGACACCTTGGGTCCTGGCATTCATGTGGATGTTATTTTGACATATACCACCTACCTAAAGGAACAAGACAAAGAGTTCAAGATGTTGACTTGGCCTTAAACCCCCCCAAATCTCTGTCTGATTGAGCATCTGTGCGATGATGTGCTGGATAAACAAGTCCAATCCATGGAGGCTCCACCTCACACACAAGGATCTGCTGCTAACATCTTGGTGCCACATACCACAGCACACATTCAGAGGACTTGTGAGTCCATGTCTCAAAAAGTTGAACCTGTCTTGGCACAATATTACACAGGTAACATCAGTGTAAGTGTTATATAATGAAGAAACTTTACTAACTTTTTTGCGTTAAACAGTATACATAGCCACTGGCGAATGTATCACTCCACACTTATTTTCTTTCTGTAGAACGGATCAGTTTAAAACTCAGCAATTAAATTTACACTCAGTTTGATTTGCTTTTCTATTTTCAGCCCCAAATCCAGATGATACGTCAAACATTTAATGATCTGTGTCTATATAGACAGAGAATTATTTCATTATTTTCTCTAATGACTGCAGTGTTGACTGTCCTTTAACCTCTATTATACTCGATCCATCTCTCCCACTTTCTTTTTCACTCTCACTGGCATTGAGAACGGGAGACGTCGGGAAATCAAAGTTGTCAGTTCTTTAATTAGTGGAAGCAATCTTTTCTTCTGTCTCCCTCTTTCCCTCTCTCGCTCTAATGAAGAATACTCGCTCACTCCACTGCCACTGACTCCTTAACTGGTAGTGCAACTTGACTGCAAACGAACTAATCAAAACGCCTCCAAGGAGCTAACCAGACTCCCTGGCTGACTTCCAGGAATGGCAGACACATATGTCAATGCTGTATCATCTGTTTCATCCTGGGTATGCGTACTTCATTAGTAGGTAATTACAACCTTGTAAAAACATTTGGTGTCCCGTCATGGAGACTACATTCACTGCATTTGGTTGCCAGCTGCTCTCTTCAGACTTGGTTATTCAGTGTTCTTTCTGAAACATACTTTTACATTAGTACATGTCTCAGGATTTACAGACTGTGGACCAGGGGATGTGACTTTTTGGAGAAGGCCTCCCCTCGCCTTATGAAAGTTGTGCACGTATACACACAGATCACCACAGTCAGGGGAATTTAGCATCTTTGATTAATAATTATATACGAGGATTATGGGTACTCAAGGCATATCAATGCCCAATGGGACCAAAGGCCAGCCCGTCTAGCCTGATCCCAAAGAAAAGTCAAAACTGCCATAAAAAACTCAATGCTGGCAATGACAGAAAGGTCAGAACACCCAGAGAATCACAGCTGGCTGTGTATGGGGCTTAACAGGCAAAAAGTTCAAGGTTGTTGACCCAGTTTCCAAATTCTCCAGATCCCAATCCAGTCGAGCACCCATGGGACAAACAAATCTGATCCACAGAGACCTCACCCCACAACCCACAGCACCCAAAGGATTCGCTGCTATGTCCCAGTGCCAGACACCACAGCAACCCCCCAGAGGTCCTGTGCAGACTGAGGGGCCAGAGCTGCCCCAGCAGTACAAGGGGAACATAAAATCTAAGTGATCTTAATATTAATGTTTTGTATGTTATGCCTGATTGGTATATATGGACTTTTCCAGCATGACATTGGGCTTAAGCAAAAGACAACACTTGGGTACAACATTAAAAACATTGGGACACTTTTGGTAGTGGCGACATACACACAACACAAGGCCTGCCATTTGGCAGATGGTCTGACCCAGTTGCCTAATATATCCCGACCCTCGACAGGTGCCACTGTTTCAAGATGATAAATGTCATTTAGGTTACCTGTCAGTTATTTTAATGTCATGGCTCATGAGTGTAAACAATAGGTTTCACTGCAAAATTAGATAAATTCAGTCAATATGCATATAAACTTGCATATTTTCTTCATATTACAAGGACATTAAAAGGCACAAAGGCAACATTACTATGTCTAAATTGTTTTGGTTATATCATTTTGCATTATTTTTGCTAAATTGAGGTGCCTATAAATAATTTAGTTTTAAAAAATTTACTAAATTACTAAAAATTTCGAGTTAATCATTAGCGACCCAATATCAGCCACTTTGGTAGTTGACGATAGTGTTTTATCATAGTAGTCCATGACTGCTGGGGAAACTGCAATAACAGTAACAGCCTGTAAATGTCCATCAAGTGCTTTTACTGTACAGTAGTTCATTCATTGCAGCTGCTATTTTTTTTTATTATTATACGAAATGCAATCTGTTCTGTTTTACCAAAAAATATGTACATTTTAAGTTTCCAAATGAAGGTTATATCGCAGTTTGCAAACAGATGCTTGCAATGAGCCATAACATTAAAACCACCTGCCTAATATTGTGTACTGTAGGTCCCTCTTGTGTTTTCCTGTTGCCCACCTCTAGTCTTTCTCTAAACACCATCATCACCACCAACAGTAACAACCTCTGCACTGCAAAAAAAGCCCCTGCAAACTATATAAAGTTGAGTTTTTGTGCCAAATTTAACAGAAGTCATCCACATTCGCTGGTCAGTAGCTGTCCATGGTTCTGAAGAAATCAGCATTTATTAAGCTCATGGGAAAGCTGTACCTTACTGCTGAGAATACTGAAAGGAAACAGGTGCTAAGGCCAGTGTGAAGTAGTGTGAAATAGAGTATTATTGTTGTTTGCCATGCCTTTTCAGATAACAGACTGTGCAGCAGCCTCAGAGATGATGTTAAACACACACATTCCCACAGAGAGTAAAAACTGAATCTCACTCCCTCACTGAGCATCACACAGTTCTTTATGACTTTTCTAGCACTGATGGGTTTCTGAGACGGTAAGTATTATAAAGTAGTGAATTAAAAGCAGTGGCGTGTGAGCGGCACGCTGCTGGTCAGATTAATCCATGGATCTTTCTGCTGATTACCAAAACACTGCCAGCCATATTCATCCATCCTCACGGTCTCTGTGCTACCCAGCTTAGTTATATTCATCCATATATTCAGCTACACACACACACACACACACACACACACACACACACACACACACACACACACACACACACACACACACACA
>JAQMYI010000013.1:13064560-13079038 GCA_030014275.1 Clariallabes melas | reverse complement strand
AGAATGTAGAAAATAAATCACTAAACAAAAACAAAGAAATTTGCAAGTGTTCTAAAACTTTTGAACCGTAGTGTATATATATATATATATATATATATATATATAAATAAACACACTAAGAGCCATTACACTCGAGACAAATTCCTTGTACATATGTTGCACAGTGTTGTCTCAGAGGGCTAAGGCACTGCGTTACTGAACGGTTCGATCCGCAGCTTCACCAGGTTGCCAATGTTGGGCCCTTGACAAAGGCCCTTAACCCTATCTGCTCCAGGGGTGCTGTATCATGGCTGACACTGCGCTCTGACCCCAGTTACGCTGGGATATACAGTAGGAAGAAGGAATTGTAATGGCTATAATGTATATGTGACAAATAAAGGCTTACTTAAACTCATATTCCTCAAAGCTGCTGGCCTGTTTCTGCATGATTTTATGTATTCCACTGCTGTTAGATAGTTGCTTCACCAACCATTTGAATGTAATTTGTGTTTGTGAAATGTGATGTGAAAATATCAATTTATTGCCAAGTCTTAACGTCTTAGAAGTGGCAACCAGGTTTTTCTCTTTGTAAGATTTTCCACATTTTTTTAACTAATGCTTGCATAGAGAATTTGAATAACTGACAACTTTTGCCCATTCCTGTACAGGGTGTTAATGATTTTGGTCTAAAGACATTTAGAACATTTGGAAAATGTAAATCTGTTCACAAAAAACCTTGACAATGCTCAAATTGGGCATGTTGATTCTAAAATGCCTTTTAACTTTTATGAACATCTGTGTACAAAATCAAATTAATCTATTAACTGGAAAGCATGCATAAGGGACGGTCAAGCCTTTGGCATTTTTCAGCGAGATAAGCCTAACGGGGAAAAATGGATTTAAAATAAGACAAAGAGGGAATGATACCGATGCAGAGAGAGAAAGGCAAAGACAGAGGCAATAATAGTGTGGATGTCCCTGGGGAAGAATCTGCCTCAGTTTATTAAGGTGACCTAAACAGCAAACCATTTCAGCTTAGCTACGGACAGAAAGACAAACACTCTATGAGAAAGGAAAGACCCAAGAGGATGCGTTGGACAAACAAAGCAATACAGCAAGCTCACTCAAAGCCCTGATGTCTGGCAAGCGTTTTTGTCTTTTCTGTTTTGATATTCAACTCCAGGATTTGGCAAAAATCCTCTTTCACGAACAAACTTTTCATTCTGCAAACTTAGGGCCTGTTGCTAAATCATTTATAAAAGCAAATCTACAGATGCATTACATTTCTGAGTTGAACCCTGAGGAGGCCCTTTGCACTCGACTTTCAGTCGATGTTAAATGTTGAATGTACTCCATGTGCTCCATTCCTGGGATGTGATTTCTTAATTTCTAACTGGGTCAGTATTTGATCGTTCCCTTTTTAAAGACCCAGCATTCTTTATTCTGTATATTCTCAAGCCTTAACCTGCTGGAAAAGGCAAGCAAGGTTTGGACCAGGATAAGAAGAGACTAACATCTCATAGGGATGTTGGAGACAGAGGTTGGCAAAGTATACAATTCATGCACTTGAGTAAAAGTAGAGGTACCGTAGGTAAAAGTAAAAGTCATCCATTTGCTATCTGACTTGAGCAAAAGTACAAAAGTACTGTACCTTCAAATTTACTCAAGTATTAAAAATACTGATCTTATATTAGCTTACAATGACCTTAAAGTTATAGTAAAAGAGTCTCTCTCTCTCTCTCTCTCTCGACTGTGAATGTACTTTTTTATCGATCATCAAAAACACTGCTAATTCCTAGCACAATAATCAGAATATCGGACCTGAAAGTGGCATCATCAAGCATAAACTGGGTCACCATAACTGAGAATTAGTAATGATCAGAAACCAGCATTTTACTATAAGACTCATCAGGGAGACAGGGAGAACCCTGACAATATGCATCATTTTATACTATTTGTTTTTGCACACCCTTCCTATTATTTTTTTCTTTCTAATTAGTAAACACATCTCGTTCCATCACCTTTTGAGCAACCTAGGAAATACATGCCCTCGAATACAAACAGACACCCAAACAAACATGCAGGAATGCTTGGAGGATTGCAATGCAAATGCACTCTCTTTGATGTCCAAATGCAAAACAACAAAAACATCAAAGCTCTCAGGAGATCCGGAGGTGACGTGTACTATAAAAAGAACTGTACCCTGCATTCAGCCTTGAGGTTCTCCTCATCCCTAATTCTCTCCTAATGCCATGTTTAACATCACAAAGCCTGAGCAGCCGGTGTCTGCCATTACACTTGCACTGTTACCGTGGAGATGTGTAGCTCAGCTGCTCGCCGATGATGGATGATGGAGGGATCGACCTTTTCCAGACACAAAATGAGAGAATGAGTGTGGACAGGCTGAGATAAGGAAGATCTTTGCTCTATCTCTCTCACTTTTCCTTTCTCTCTCTCTCTCTCTCTCTCTCTCTCTCTCTCTCTCTCTCTCTCTCTCTCTCTCTCTCAAAGCAAAAACAGATATTCTGATCCACAAGCACAAGTTAAAACAGCCCTGATTTTAAGCACACTTCAATCTATCAAGTATCTCTCTTGACCAAACTAAGTACAGTATTTAAAAACTACTCTAGTGTGACAGTGCTGACAATAACAGGCCAAACAAACTCTACCTGCAGTCCGATTTCTTTATATCAAATTTAATTAAATTAACTCATGTAGAATATTTAAAGAAATGGTAACAAATGTTTTACTGTCACAGGCTGCAAAGTACCTAAGGATATAATTTAAAAACTGGTTGATTATGGAACAACCTCAGCAGCAACCTTATTTCCCCTCTTGTCTGTTCCAACCACACAGTTTCTCACTGGTTCAGGCCTTATATTAGATGCTTAAAAGATTCATGGGTCATTGTGTGGCTTAACAAATAAAAGCATTCCTCTGAAACTGCTCAGGTACAGGGACTGGACAAACAATGAGAGCCAAAAATGAGAGTGGCAAAAGTCCTTCAGGAACTGCATTTGGCAGATACCCATATCCAGAGTTACTTAAATTTTATCTTGTTATACATCAAAGCAGTCGAGAGTTAAGGGCCTGGCAACTTGTTTGGGATTGAGCATTAAAAATGTACCTATATATACCTCATTGACTTTAGTTTTCTAAACAACAACCACTGCAGCTTCTGTAGCAGATCCTCTTCTTTCGGAAAATTACATTTATTTAACGTATTTAGCACACATCAGTGCATCAGACAAGAGACTAGCTTTAGGGCTTGAGATCTTAACTCAAGAAATGGAGGTTTCATAAACATGCTTTGATATTTAACTTCAACGAAAAAATGACAATATGAGTTTGCTTAAAGTCAACAAAGGAAACAATATTTAAAGACAAACAGATACTGTCTTATTTATCACTATAAACCAACCAACTAAACATATTCGTATATAAGGAATATTATGTAGCTTGATATGATATGAACTGTAGACACCTGATATATACATACTACACATACAGTACAGTACTGTATATTCATTCAACAGATTAATGGAATACAATAGTTCATTCACGTACAGTAGCTTCATTACAATATTATAACTAGACAGTATTTAGTAACATGAAAGTACATGCGCCTTTAACAGACGACCCTGGTTGTGAATAAAATGATATTGCCACTGCATTAGGTTCCATCGTGGATGCATTATGGTGGATTTCCTACAGGTACTCCCGTTTCCTCCAACAGTCCAAAGACATCCATGTTAGGTTGTTTGGCATTTCCAAATTGTGTTACTGGGTGTGCAAGTGTCTTTGTGAACTGTGATAGGTTGGCACCCTATCTGGGGTGTACCCTTGTGCCCTAAGTTTCCAGGGATAGACTGAAGGTGTACCGTGACCCTACTTACTGTAGTATAAGCGCTATAGACAATTAATAAATAAAAATTACAGTAATATATGGCCAAACATTCGTGGACCTGCCAGCAACACAGCTATATGTGGTTCTTCACCAAACTATTGCAACAAATTTGTAAAAACATGTCAGAAATCAAAGCCCAAACCTGCTGCAGAATGACAGTGCTCATGTGACCAAAGCAAGGTCCATGAAGACCAAGGTCCATAGTTTTACATGGTTGAAGTGGAAGAACGTGAGGGGTCTGCACAAAGCCCTGACTTCAAACCCACAAAAACCCCATCGAACATAAGAAACACTCGAAATTGCATGTTTTAACCTACTTACAAACGGGTTCCATTCTGGGAGCACATTCGTAAGTCGGATTCGTACTTAAGTCCGACAAAGTGAGTCTTATACGCCTTTAAAACTACTAGACAATGTAAAGCATACCAAGCCGCTTGACTAAATCTCTGTCCCTCTTTCCCACACTGCCATCATGTGGCAAAAAACCATAACTGCGCTAAAGGGGTGCTTAATCTCACACGTAAAATGTAACAGTGTTGTCCCTGCGCCTTTAAATCGCGAGGTGAATCCTGAACACTCTATTGGACCATGAACTCTGTCTCGTTAAGGATTTTTCAAAATTAGGATTATTCACCATCAGGACAGCTTTACAGGACAGACATGTTCTTCCAGACTGATCCATTGAAACCGGTGAGGCCGACTCATTTCTCCCGTACCCCGCTCCCCTCCACACACACATATATACAATATACCGGACTAAACATTTTATACATTCACTTACACACTGAAAATATTATACATAATTGTAAATATTGGTATCTGGTACAGTATATTGGTATGAACCGCAATCGTTCGTATCTGCAGAAATCCGTAACTCGAATGTTCATAAGTCGGGGACTACCTGTAGTAAGGACATCATTTTTGTTCTCATAAATGGCTTAAAGGGTATATACTGTATACACACACACACACACACACACACGACAGGATTCTCTTCATGCTTTCTTATAAAAGTTCTTTACCTAAATAATATAAATTGTGAAATTTAGAACAAACAAACAAACAAACAAAACTCAATTCGCAGCAAACACGCTGCAATTCTCTTCACAGTTTTGGTGTGGTATCATTTCAATATGTATCAAGAGCAGCAGAACCTCAAATTTTCATTACAGTTTCAAAAATATGCCTATTAACACCTGGTGTGAAAGTGAAATTAAAGACAGAAAACATCTTCCCTTTTACAGTAGCGTGAAGTTGGAAAGAAAAAAAAAACACATTACTGCCTCAAATAGAGACAGACAAAAAGAGAGAGAGAAAAAAAAAGATGGAGGGTATGTATCGGTGTGGTGTGGAGTCATCCATAGCGTGTGTGTGTGTGTGTGTGTGTGTGAGTTTAGGTGGGTGCCTGTTGTTTTGCTTGCAGTTCCTTATGTAGACGATTTATTCCATCACAGCTTGAGTTACGCACACACAGCATGCATTTGACGTCTCCCCGAGGCTGCGCTCAACAGTATTTATTTGTTTATTAATACTTTCGGTGTGCAATGTTAGTCATGTTCCAATTCCCGCCCACTAGCTAACGTTACACAGTATGTTAGGCGCTAATGTGCTTCCTTCGTGAGAACTGCATCGTGTCACTACATCTTTTAGACTCCCATCTACTGTAGCTGTATAGGTAAATTCATCTTTATCGCATCAGCCCCTTATAGCGAGAGTAACATTATTAATTGACCGAAAGCTAATACTGTGATATCGATAGAATAACTGATTTTTCTCATTTAAAACCTTGAAAAGTTCTTGTGATTATACTGAGAATTGTGAGTGCATATAAAGTTTTTCTTCTCTCTCTCTTCATGTAATTGAAAGACACTAGAGGTGAACAGAGAAAAAGGGCAAATTTTTGTTATAATTATGTATTTTAATTATAGTTGATTTCAATAACCGTGCTTACCTTTGCATACCCAATCAAAACAATACAAAAACTAAATTCTTGTCTTTGTATAAAGTTTCAATTCAAATGTTTATTTCACTGTCAAAACACACTCGATGAAAGACGAATCTTTTAAAAATTTTTTTTTGAAAAACCATTTCTTTCTTTTTTAAACCAAGAAAATAGCACAACAAAATTTTCATGGCATTTATTTTCAAAGTAAAGTACAACAAATCTAATGATCACAACGAAATTCATTTCTAACGTATTATTAAATTTGAATATGAAAAAAGGCCTGATGGCTTAGTGGTAAGCACTGTCGCCATGTAGATCCAGAGTTCGGGTTCGATTCCCGGCCAGGTTCGGTTCTTGCCTCTTCGTGCATGCAGTTTGCATGGCCTCCCTGTTGCTTGGGGGGTTTTCCTCCCACAGTCCAAAGACTAATTAGGGTAATTGGCGTTCCCAAATTGCCCGTAGTGTGTTTGCCCTGTGATGGATTGGCACCCTGTCCAGGGTTTACCCCGTCTTGTGCCCTAAGTCTACTGGGATAAGCGGTATAGATGATAAGTGAGCGAGTGTAAAAACTCTAAGGTTGGAAATCTACTTGCTGTTAAACCATGCGTTTGCATAGTTAACTGACAACGTCATGAGTGTATTTGTTCATATACCGGCCTATATGCTTTGGAAGGATTTCAGTAGGATCACGCTGGAGAATTCAATAGATTTATACAGTTTTGCATCAAGTAAACAAATATGGCGACTCTTAGTTTCCTTGATTACATTTATACAGTCTCATGCAAACTGTTTGGACGTACATATTTGTCACTGATGTTAAAAAACAAGTATATTTCTGCCCTAAATCTTTTTTGGTTATTTTGAAACTAAAAAGATTTCTAAAATTAATGATGTGGTTTAGTTCTCGAGTAAGTGCCATTTATTTGGCTTGTAAAGGAAACCGACATATATCTTAATGACATACATGATCGTATACTGTATTTAAGCTTTGCAACCAGTGAAATAAACATTTTTCCAAAAATCTATCCAAACCCCGAAATGGCCTCATCTACCTCTAGTGTCTTGCATTAAACAAGGTAAAATTTCTCTACTTTGCTATGTTACACTGCCTAACCCTGTTGTACACAAGCGCGTGTGCTCCCTACCTGATGGGAAGCGTTCGATGACGGGCTGGTTGTCCACCTGCAGGGTGGCATTGCCACCGCTCCTAGTGAAGCGCACCACGTGATATTTGCCATCGCTCACCACCACTCCATTCTCCTCGATCGCGATGTCGTCCGTTCCCACGTTGAAGATGACGCCGATCTTCCCTCGCTCCTGAGTCACAGAGGGAAACATAAAATACAGGTTAAATGGCCGTTATAGATGGATATAGAATTGAGTGCGAAAATTCGTGCTCCCTTTGGATGACATTAAGGTGGACAACAGTACTGTATATACAGCCTTTACTTATTATCGACATATCTTTCTCATTCCACTCTATTTCATTCCTCCATTTTTATATCTCATCCTTTCTCACTACATTTGCATTCATCTTTCTGTATGTCTCTTTCTCTCCTCCAATTCTGTCTTTCTATCTCTCCATTTACTTGTCTTTTCTCTCTTCCTTTCGATATCTCTCTCTCTCGCTCTCATTTAAATCTAACCACCAGAGGTTGGCAAAGTACACAAATCCTGTAGATTTAGCCTTGGTATAATATTACTTAAGTAGAAGTAGAAGTCCTCCATTCACCTTTATACTTAATATACAAAAATATTCACATTCAAATACTGAGCTTGCAGTAGCTTACAGTAGCCTTAAAGTCATAGTAAGATATTCTCTCTCTCTCTCTCTCTCTCTCTCTCTCTCTGTCTCTCTCTCTCATTTCCATCTTTCTATTTCTACATTCCTGTTAATCCATTTATTTCTTTCCCTCTTGTTGTATCTCTCCATCTCTTTTTTATATTCCTCTGTTTCATTAACCCTTGTATTCATCTTTGTCTCCCTTTCTCATTTTCTCTCCCTTTAACTCTCTCCTTCCATCCATTTTTCTTTTTTCATTTCTATCCCTCTTACTGTCATTTACATATCTCTTTCCCTCCCTTCTTTCTGTCTCTGTGTATTTCTATATATCTTTCTGTTGCCATTTCCAGTATTTCTCTCTCTCTCTCTCTCTCTCTCTCTCTCTCTCTATCAATTTCTTTCCTTATAATTGCCTCTTGTTCCGCCTTTCCTCCCAATATTAATCTCTCCGTCCATTTCTCTCATCATTTCATGGAGCTTTTCGGTGCCGCTCTCATTCGTATTCTGTCCATCGGGAATCTGAACCTACATCTACATTTCTGTAAGTGATGTACAAGTAAAACTGAATTGAATGGAACTGAATAGAAAGGTTTGCTGCATTGATTAGTGAAATTTAAAATCCCACAATGCACTGGAGTAAACACCTCGGGGTGAAGCAGTGATTCAGACTCACCCAAGCTTCTTAATATTCTCCTGAAAGCGCTGCATAAATCACTCAACAGTAATGAATATTTCTCAGTCGACTGAAGACCGACTCTTTTTATATCTATTAGTGTTGACAGCCACCTACTGCTTACACTTCATTATAGTGTCTCCTACTTACTCTCATCCTCTCCTTCTCCCCCTACATCCAATCCCTCCATCTTATCCATCCCCCTCGTTCGTCCACTCACTCTCTCTCACTCCTTTTCACTGCGCTTCTGCCCTTTCTGTCAGCAAAGGTCGAAGCCATTTACAGAGTTGCAAAGGGAAAACATAGAGACAGAGAGTGAGACAGACAGACAGACAGGCAGACAGAGAGGGAGAGGGAGGAAAAACAAAGCGAGACAGTAAAAAGACAGATAGAACATTAAACAGAGAGTGATAGACAAAGAAAGAAAAAAACAATAGACAGCCAGACAAAAAGACAAACAGACAAACAGAGATAGATAGATAGATACAGTAGATAGATAGATAGATAGATAGATAGATAGATAGAAAAGAGATAGCTATAGAAAAAATGTGAAAGCAGAATAGACAACAAGAGAAGAACAACAAGCAGGAGATAAATAAAAAGAACCGTGGAGGACATTCTGGAAAATACAGACAGACAGACAGACAATGTGGACAGAATGTGGTAGAATAAAATGGATCACATCTGTTCAAACATTGTTTAAAACCCGTAAAACCCAAGTGGCACAGATACGTGCCTGCGACTCAGGTCAAACTGTGTACTTGGGTTTTCGGATATGTCACGTAGAACGAAAGTTAACAGAACTTTTATAAATGTAATAAAGTTGCAAAAATGTACAACTCACAAAATGAGCATAGAATCATTATTTCTTTAGTCATAATGTAGAAACAAACAAAAACAGCCATAAAAACATGTGATTGTGTGTATTCGTGATATTCCTTAGCCTTTGTGACCCAGTTTATAACTTTTCGCTGAGTCGTGTTTGGGGAAGTTGGTTAAAATTAACTAAACTTCAGCTCATTATATTGCCTATTTTGTGCTGAAAATAATAATATGTCACTCTATACTGCACAATCATGAGCCCTATATATGTTTATAAAAAAATGCTCTGAGCTTTAAGGGGTAAAGCATGCTTTGATTCATGTACAAGGCCATGGCCTGACCAGGGTGTGTGTTTGTGTTTGCATGTGTATCTCAGAGGATAAGACAGTCATCAGGGAAACACCTTAGGGACAAAAACCAACAAAAAATAAACGTGGGTTGATTAGATACAGTAAGTTGTTTTGAAGAAGACGAAGATGATGAAATATAGACTTCTGTAATATAGACTGCCCACTAGGGGCAGTGTGTTAAGTGTCTGAGCTACTCATAAGAAGGTTGGTGAGTCAAGTCCCAGCTCCACCAAGTTGCTGCTATTGAACTCTCGAACGAGGCTGTTAACCCTGATCCTTAACTTAAAGAAATAATTTTTACTATAAAATAATGTATACGTGATAAATGAAGGCCTGACTTAATTTAGTAGGATGTACCATGATACTGTACAGTACTGTATATAATCATTAACCAATCATGTCTTTTATCCTTTTGTTTATACAGTATACACTCAGGAAAACTGTAAAATATATTTTTTAACACTCTGACGATATCATTACTCATAAAAATTTACTTAAGCGCATTAAAGTGTGCTTGAAAATATAATTTGATTATTTTATTATAGCACCATGAGGCAGGAGAGAGCACTAAGGACGTTGTATAAATCTGTACATCAAAAATGCAAAGTTTCCAATCTACCCCAATTTCTTAACTGATATCGCTCGGTCCATTTTATGAAATGGGCAATATTCATAAACTGTGACACATCAAGACATTACATTTTTTTTATCGTTAAAATATGGCCTTTAGGCTGTTCATAAATATTCATGAAATAATTCTCAGGGAATGGAAAAGTGGCTAAAGCGATTAAAAAGTTATTTAATTGAGCAAATTGAAGCAGAGCTTTCTGAAAAAAGGGTTTTTTATGCATATTATCCTCCTACACATTGCTTACCATGACACACTTACACTATGAAATATACTGTATCTTTTTTCTATAGTATGGAACTGATAAATGTTGACTTTTTCCGTTTTGTGAGACTCTTATTATGACACTGCCTTCATTACAAGCATTGTTTCCTGTTTGTTAAATTTACGTTCACATTTATGGTATTTTTGATCCAGAGCGACTTGCAGTTGTCTGATTATATATGAGCCGCTGAAGGTTGAGGGCCTTGCACAAGGGCCCTGGAGTGTGGTGTTGTGGTTTGATCCACAAACTATGTACAGGAAGAACTGGACAAACCCTTTGTAATATCATCAATAAGTTTTCTGAAGAGCGGTTTTGAAGCTCAGCTGTGGGAGCTCTGCTTGTCACCATGTTGGCAGGAGCTGACTCCGCCTAAACCCCAGTTAATCCATAAATGGGCAAATGGGCAAACAGAGCCTGGCTGAGTTACTACTTAACTAAGTTACCACTCACAAGATAGCAAGCTTGGTTTTAACTTAGCTAAAATGCTAAGGTGGCAGGATAACTTAGCAAAATTGATTTTGGGGATTCTGGAATAAAAATGTCTTCCAGACCGTCTGGGGTAAATGTGGTGGCAGTCTGTCTCTTGTCTGGCTGACTTCTGTGGATTCCGGCACTTCTGTGGGCCCGTTATGGCTGATTTCTGGGGACATTGTGAAGTTGTGGCTGAGTTTTGGTCTGATTCCGGCATTAGTCTGGTTGACTTTCGGCAAACAGCATTTGGGCCAACCTTGGGCTGTAGTTCCATGTGGCATGTGGGCCAGACTAACAGCCGAAACTCAGCCAGATCCGGGCCAGAGCCAATTTGCTATCTGGGGAGCAGATAGCAAATTGGCTCTGACACCTAGCGGTTTGACACCTGCAAAGTAGCTGTCCAGGTATCAAGCTAACAACCCAACCCCTTATATACCTGCCATAGAAACGACAGATATATCTCCAGGGTGGGAAGTATCCATCACACGATGTGCAGGATGGCACGTGAACAGACCAAAATACAAAAAAATAAAATGCACACGTCAATCAAATTGGCCATGCCCATAATTATGATTAATTTATGGATTCATATAATTTTATCTGATGAGTTACATACTGTAAAAAATCACCCTCCGTACAGTTCTAGCTATGGAGACCAAAACATTTTTGTTCAAGGCTGCATTTCAGTCGTAAAGTTGGGCATTTTAACACGATGGTCTATGGGGATTGGCTCACTTTTGGAGCCTAGTGGTCATTCGAGGAACTGCATATATTAGCTTGTCCACGCTGGCCTCATTTTTCAGAACCAGAGGTGGCTTGTTGGTATGAATCCATTACCTTCTGGTCAACAGTACAACATCTTAACCAGTGAGACACCCCAGCCCCAATTTTAAGGATCCCAAGCACCACGCATGGGTACCCATGCCAAGCTTTGGACCTGTAAACGTGCCAAACACTATTCCAGTTCTTTTTCCCAGTCCTAATCAAGTTAGTGAAACCTGGATGGCGGTGGCCACCTGGTAAGGCAGTTCAAGACCAGATGGGTTCTGTCACTGTTTGTCTCTGAGCTGTCTTTATTTCCCAGCATCCCATGCTTCAGGTCATGGCTCATTTTCTGTTTTATTTACCTGTCTGTTGTCTTTATCTTACAGTCTTGTCTGATCTTGTCTTGTTTATCAGTCGATTTTGTTTTTTTACTTGTATTATCCCTGACATTTATACACCGTGCTAAATATTGTTTTAATTTCCATGCCCATAGCAAAGTTCTGAGTTTGTTTTTGTTTTGTTTATCCTTATGTAAGACACACTTTTATAAATGTTTCCCTGCAACTACTTCTTGCTCATCATTACCCGACAGTTACATTATTAGATAAGGAGTGTTTTACTGTTTGTCAGAAGGAGAAAGAAAAAGGGGGGAAAAAAAACAGTTATGCTCTAGAAGTAGAGCTGAGCTTTATTTATTTCCTAGTTTTCCAGCTGTAGAAGTAAGACTGTCTTATCTGGAAGCTCAGAAGCTCAGTAAGCTGTATTGGATAAGAACAGATGGGTTTGTTGTGCCGTACCCGTATACTGTATGCGGCAGGAAAGCTCGGCTCTTACTCTCCCAAAAGCACACACCAAGTCTGGTTCATTAGATTTGATTTTCCCTTTAGAGTTCCAACCCCACTATAGGACAGAGTGGGGTGCCGTATGACAAAGAGTGTTCTGTTTGAGACGGAAAAGTGAGGATGAAATAAAGAGAAAACAAAAGAGAAACAGATTTACATCATTCTCATTTGTGTTTTGTCGAATTAATTACATTTTCTTCATGTTTCAGGGTTTTAAATCTGTTCTTACTACCATAACCATGACATTTTAACGCCTGTTTACCCTTGACTCCACTCAATCTGACCTTTTCAGTAGCAATACCACTGTGTCGAGACAAGGCAGTTTACCAGATTGGTAATGCCAAACACTAATGCTCATTAGCAAAGACCTTTAAACATTAACGTTCATAATTAAACAGAGGCATCACTTTTCTTTACACAAACTTTCTCCAACACTCACATTCTTTAAACACTTACTGAGCCTTATGCGAGAACAATATATGATAAAACGTTCTTGTATTTTTGATCGGGTTTATTATTTTGTCGAAAACCCAGGGGGCATAGTGGTTAGCACAGTTGCCTCGCACCAGGTTCCGGGTTCGATTCCTGCCTCAAGGTCTATGTGTATGGAGTTTACACTTTCTCCTCGTGTTTGGTGGGTTTCCTCCGGGTACTCCGGTTTCCTCCCACAGTCCAAAGATGTACAGAATAGGCTAGTTGCCGTTTCCAAATTATCCGTAGTGTGTTGATGAGGGTGTGAGTGTGTGTGTGTCCTGAGATGGATCGCCACCACGTCCAGGGTGTACCCCGCCTCGTGCCCTAAGTCTCCTGGGATAGGCTCCAGGCCCACGGCGACCCTGTATACAGGATAAACCGGTATAGACGATGTGTGAGTGAATGTTTTTCTATGTTTTTTGCTCTTGTCTTGGGTAGAGGAAATTTTACGAGTGGATGAGAGCACTGTTACAAACATAAGAACAAAATCCTCCCATTATAACATTCCGCAAACTGTTTGTCTGATGCACGGAAACATAGTTTCAAAATTGAGAAACATAAAAAATGCATTAAATTGAGATGATTACATGTTTTTAGAGGTTTTATAATGATCTGAGCTTTTACTTCCAGAGCAAGAGAGTTACTTTTGATTAAGACTATAAAAAGCCCTCAGATGCTTGCGTGCATTCTGGATCTGAAACTGTTTACATTACATAAAACACATAATTATGAAAAATCACCATTGACTCCAACTGCGACAAAAAAATACCAACTTTATAAACCTTTAACATAGGTGACATCCTCACTCCATTTGCCATCAAACAACTTAGTTTTTTCATTTCTTTAACTGTGTGTCCCTCGGTTGACACGGCGCTCACAGCATCGCAGCTCTTTTGCCACTGCTGTGTTTTTGATTTAACCATAACGCCGGTGCTCACACTGTGGAAAATGATAAATTTTTAATGCATTTTGATTTCATTGCTGCTTTAGTGCTTCTTAATACTATGGAGCAATCTCTCCAATTGTTGCACCTGATATGCACAGGGCACAGCATGCCTATGCCCTTATATGGTGTTTAGGGGTGTTACCTACTGTATGCTAATTACATGCAAATCTTTTGCACCTCCAATATAAGATTATTTAGCTCATGTGGGTGAGAACAGATCAGGATAGTTAAGAACGTTTGGTGTATCTAGCTTTAACTTTAATGCCAGAAAATTAAGATAATACAGTATTTAATGGAAAAAAAAAAGCTGGATGAGGCCAACTAAATAATACTGTTAATAAACAACATCCAACTTCTAACAGTGACATCCAACCAACACCTAAAATATAAGACATCATACAAACTAATCGTCCCAACCGCTCACCGACATTCCTCTACTACAATATTCGAATGGCGGTACAACATTTAGGTGAAATTCAAATCTCAAAAGATTACTGTACTGTTTCTATTACTGTACTTTGGAAACATTCCAGCGGCACGGTGGTGTAGTGGTTTAGCACTGTCGCCTTGCACCTCCAGGGTCTGGGTTCGATTCCCGGCCAGGCTCGATTTCCGTCTCTGTGTGCAT
>JAQMYI010000013.1:13049699-13064460 GCA_030014275.1 Clariallabes melas | reverse complement strand
CACTCAGCATTCAGCATCACCAGTATACTAATCACCGGCCTGATCATCTGTCATCATCTGCACCTGCTTCTCACTGGTTCATACCTTACGTTAGATATTTCGTAATGCTTGAATGACTGGGGCGAAAACGAGAGGCAAAATCTTTCCAAAAATGAGAGCCATAAAAGTCCTTCAGGAAGACCAGAGAACTATTCCCCAAGACTACATTAAAAAATACAAGAAAGTCTGATTCTTTGGAAGCAAATGAGGGGTGGCTCAAGACATTTGCACAGTACTGTACATTTTTCACGAAAAAGGAAATACTATGAAAGAAAGAAAAAAAAATAAGGTAATGAACAGTGGAGTAGCTTGAAAATGCAGGAAGCAGAGACGTAGGAGTGTATAAAAGATTTGTTTTCAGCCACCATGCTGTTAAAATAGAATATTTTACACAAGTGTTAATATCCGTTATTACTTATATCCTCTATTCATCATACTTTGTGCTGTCTATAGTAAGCTGCTAGTAAATTGTAGAAAAAGCTAAGGTGTCTTATTTTAGACATTCAGCCCTAGACAAGATGCGGTGACCTAGATAAAGCAGCCCCTTTCCCACAGCTGTCATCGCACCTTGGAGTTCTTTATATAAGGAACGGTGACGGAATTAGAGACTCGTTGTTGTTAGGAGAACCCGGGGAGAACCCCCCGTCGCGGATCAGGGGGCTGACGTTTTGAGACTTGTGATGTGGAGCAACAAAGGTCTCACACAGGAGGTGCCAAAAATGTAAAGCTACTTATTTATTTAAACTCCATTTAGGTCCCTGCATAAGTACTATAGAAAGAATAATATATTAGAATTCCAGCACCGATAGAAACCTGTAATTTGCTTTGCAGTAGACCCGTCGTTACAGAAAACGAACCGTGACCTTCTGACCGATCAGAATAAAGAGTTCAACAACGTTGAGCGAATAAAAGGGATGAGTGAAGCGTGCTGTAAAGCGACAACATGAGAAAAGCAGAGAAGCAGAGAAGTAAAGAGAGCAGGATACAACCATAAAGAACAGAAGATGAGTATATAAATGAATGAGCGCGCAGTGATTAGTGCTGATTATAGGCTTACAGAAACCGAGCAGATCTGTGAATGACTGCAAATTTCATTAAATCAAAATGAAAGTCTTTTTTTTCTTTTCACTATGCCAGAGCCCACTGGGAGCCGTTCTGGATCTGTTATTTCTCAATAAAAACGGATACAGTGAGGGTCTTTAAAGCGTGCCGAAATGATGAGAGAAATTATCTCTAATTGCCCGTCGAAGCCTGCTACTTACGCCGTATCATAAAAGCTACTATCGCACTAGTGGGCTAATTTTAATCAATCATTTGAACTTTTTGGTTGAAGGATGTTGTTCATAGGGCTATATAGCACCTACAGGACTTAACTCTGTAGGCTAATGACAACTGACATGAACATGGCACTTATACTGTATCTCAATCCATCTAGGATCCTCGGCACCGTTGGGGGCCAATGGTGATTACCACCGTTTTCATTTCTATTTTATGACCGTGGTAGGATCAACATTCACACGTGCATTCACACACTACAATTTGGGAATGCCAGTTAGCCTAATGTGCATTTCTTTGGATTGTGGGAGGAAACTGGAGTACCCGGAGGAAACCCACCAAATACAGGGGAGAACATGCAAACTCCATGCACACGGATTCCGAATAAAATAAACCACTAAGCCCTAACCATGTGACTCCATACTATATATTTTACATAATACAGTATGTACTATGTTTTGTTATTTTCTAATAATATCAAGTAGTTATTATTAGAAAACCAATTTAAACCAACAATCCAGTTTGAAGTTTTACTTTTCATTTGACATCATTAGGTTTAGATTAGATTTTTTTTTTTTTATACAGCGGGTCATGTTTTTTGCAGATGTTCAACAATCATATACAGTGGGTTTGTAATCAATCATTGTATTAACAAATAGGATTTTTTGGGAACTCAGCCCACAGTCCATTGTTCCACTGTATTTGTGTGGTAGCTATGGGAACATATATTGTTATTATATACATTATGTACTGCATGTTTTGGCTTTAGACCAATTATTAGAAACCACTGGGCTGAACTGTGTAAGACAAAAGTAGGTGTGAGTTTTAAATGTGTCTGTGTCAGCTTGTCGAATTGTTCTTTAGTACGTATCTGGCCTCCGTTGATTGGAGTCTTGACCCCAGCCAATAGGGCTATCTTTTTATCAGCCTGTCCCATCCGACGGGCTGCTTGGGAAAGCTGCTTATGGGGGCAAATGAGGTTCATCAGGACAAGATGTAGCAACAGGCAGACTTCAGTTAATTTTATTCCTATCACTTTATTCTTCCTATCACCCTCTCTACTCTTGTCTTTCAGTCTAGCGGGAAACGAGTTGGGAGGGGAAGTGATAAATGAGATTAGGCTATAATGAGAAGAGGCTGTTCAAAAGGTTTAAACTTCTAAATTTTAAGATTCACCACAAAAGGAAGACAAGGTCAGCAAAGACATAAATCAGGACACCACAGATCAGTGGTTCCCAAAACTGGTCCTGGAGGATTCCCTGTCCTGTACATTTTAGTGTTTTCCCTGCTCTAAAATACTTAAATCCATTCAAATGAGGCAATTAACTAGCTGATTAGTTAAATCTGGTGTCCTGGGAGCTGAGAAAACACCAAAACATGTAGGGCAAAGGACCTCCATGACCAGGGCTGAGGACCTCCGCCCTGGATGACCAGGGTCAAGAACTTGAAGAACACCAAGGGCCAAGATGATTCAAAAGACCACAACCTGAAAGAGCCAGAACAAGGACATGATAAGAAGACCATAGCCAGGAAATTCCCAAAGACCAAGACCGAGATGATCCAGGGCAAGTTGGGAATTTTCTAAAGACCAAGGAGAGAAAAGAGCAAGGCCAGGAAACCTCCGAAAAACAAGCCTAGGATAATTTAAAGTTAAGTCCAGGGAAAGAAAAAACTAAATAAAAAAATGATCAGGCTAACCTATAAGACTTAGGCAAGATCTACAAAACAAAAATGTTGCCCAGATGTAGGTCTACTGGATTCTATCTTAACCCAAACAACTGACCCACCGAGGGGACCTGGGTTTAATGCTAAAGTAAAAGACAGAACATGGTTGAACAAGTTGAAAGCCACAGCTCCGGCATGCAATGTGTACTACAAAATATATTAACCATATAGAATGTTCAATATTAAAACACTAAATACACTTCTCTAGTTTGTATTGCTTTGTTGTCTTATCTTGACAGCTTCCTGCCCACGGTGTCATTGCTTGCTCCCGATCCATTTCTTTTTCCATCCCCTCACTTTTTAAAATCCTCTCACATATTTTTTTCTCTAAGGTAGATTCTGTCCAATTTTCTTCCCATCCCTCATACTGAATTTCAAGCTCCCCACCCGCCCCGTCGACACGTCTAGTTCAAACCCCTTTTTTGCCTCCCATTCCTTCTTTCTCTCTTCCGGAAAAAAAAAAAAAATCTGAGCACTCAGCATTTAACTGCACGGCTGTCATATCGCACAAGTGCAACAGTCAGTCAAAAGACGGGAGTACAAATGCATAACCACCAAGAGAATTACAGAGTGCGAGAGCTGGATACATTTAGAAAGGACAGCCCGAGGCACACAAACACATTTGAGTACCAAATATTGGGCACAGATTTGTTAACAGTACCCTGGCAGGATGCGGGTCAGAAAACTCACTGCTGACTTGCTGCTGCACAGTTACTATGTAAACATTTATTTTGTGAATTTCTTTTTAAACGTGCTGCGTATGAATCTCTTTCATGTGATCACTGTTCGGAAGAGGTAAATGCACTGAGAAGCACACCGTTACTTATGAAGCATTATTTCTCTCTTACTCCTGTGCAACTAACCCTGTTACCATGACAACCATCTCACCTGGCTGAAGGATTTCTGGAGTGAGCACACACACACACACACACACTCCATTAAACCAAACATTAGATAGGCAGTAAGAAAGGATTACTGTATAATTATTCGAACACACTCACTTAATGCTTCTGCTTTAAACAGGCGCTGTTAATCTGTCTAATTACTTGTTTTGTGTTGAAATGTTTCTGTGCGATCAGTGCCAATGCTGTTTCTATAAGTTTCCACTCCAGGACAATGGACATTTTGCTTTGCAGTCTTTCCTTAAGACAGAGAGAGAGAGAGAGAAAGGTGTAAAGGAATAATGTTTACTGCTGTAATAATGTAAGGATCTAATGGTGTGTGAAACATTAAAGGTCCTCAAATGGATAGGAAATATGTCATACTTTAAAAAATAATAACAATAAATGAGTCAGTGAATAAAGGAATAAAACACTTGGTGGAGTGCTGTTCTTGGAAAATAATCAATGTCAAGGTGCTGACAGTAATCCTATGCATTTATCCATTGTGTCTAAACCTGCACACATATATGATCCACGATTATCCTTGGATACAAATCTATGTACCACTGGTATACATAACATAATAAATGAAGTTGATCTTAACTGCTTAGTCTTAGGCTGGTCTTGATAGATACTGTAGGCCAAAGTCAATCAAGACCATCCTTGGCTACGATTTTTTTCCAAAGACAGAAAAAGACATAAGCTATAAAAATAAAACGGGGATTTATCAGACATTTATTTCCTACAGGGCTGAAGCCATCATTTAAAGCTTGCAGGCAGATAGTCGGTTTATTAAAAAGCCTCTGTTCAGAGGCATCTGCTCAGCAGAAAAATGGATACTGATATGCGCAATTTTCTATCAATTGATTTATTTTCTAGACTTTCAGTCAGAAAGCAGTAGGTCTTTAATATCGTGGCGTTAACACTCAAACATAGGATTGTAAGAATTGGGTCGCTGTAATTCAACTATTTTATTCTTTAAAACACCATTTTTGCTTTATTTCGAAACATCTGCTGTTCTACAGTATCAGCCTGATCAATTGAAATAACACGCACCCATACACACAAAATATTGATTGCATGTTTCGTTGAAGAAAATGTGGAGCCTAGTAATTAATTGTGCTTATTGTTTTATTGAACTGTGTGAGCTGAGAGCAGAGCCCTTCGGATTTGATTAGGTTTTATAACAGCGGTAATTGCACGTAATTGTATAACTGTGATATAATTGAGTCTTCTTTATTAGCTTTGTTCAGTCTGACTCGTATTGTGTCTCACTTGCCAAGAAACTCTATGCAGTGGGAAATCTGGAATCTGAAAGGGTGAATATGAACAGATGTTTGGGTGGAACTGTGTATAACTAACATGTCTGTACACTTTGATATTTTTATGTAGTTAAATATGGTATAAATTATTCTTGGAAAAAGCAACAAACTGAACAAGAAAGTTACCTCAGATGTTTGCTTCTCCAGTGGTATGCAGTACAAAAGCTTATACCTATAGCAATTCTTTAATTACATATGGCCCCGTTAATCAATCAGTGCCATTTGATGTCTTGATTTAGAGGAAGCAAGTTTATTGGACTGGTCAAGTGAGTCTGTGGGAGTTGGCAAAACTGGTCAAACAGGTCTGTGTGAATAAGTGAGATTGATCATGACAGTCTGCTAGAGGATGTTGCACTTGTCGAGACAGTATGTTGGAATGAGTGGTCCTGATAAAGAGAATCTTAGGGAGTGGGCAGGATTAGTCAAGTGTTTGTGGGACTGGTCAAGATAGTCTTAGGGCGCAGTCAGGACTAGGCAGAAGTCTGTGTGATTGGTCAAGAGAATCCATGGGAGAAGGCATGATTGACCAAGAGAGTCTGCAGGTGCATGCAAGATTGGCCGAGAAAGTCTTGTGGAGTGGGTGTGAAAGTTCTAGAGTCTGTGGGCGTAGTTAAGAGAGTCTTAGGGATTTGGGGGTTCTAGTCAAGAGTTTGAAGAATTGGTCCAGGGAGTCTGCAGGAGTAGGCATGGTCTAGAGAGTCTTAGGGAGGGGATGGGACGAGTCAGTCTATAATGATTGGTTAAGAGAGTCATTTGGAGCGTATGGAGCTAGTGAAGAGTCTTGGGATAGGTCGAGAAAGTCTTGGGTAGTGGGCATGACTAGTCAAGAGTCCATATGGATTGGTCAAGAGACTTTAGAGGGTGGATGGGTATGGTCAAAAGAGTCTGTGGAAGTTGGTATAAATTGGTAAAGTCTTACGGAGTGGGCAGGACTAGTGAAGAGTCTTGGGATTGGTCAAGAAAATATTAGGGAGTGGGAAGACTAGTAAAAAAAATGTGTATATTTGTTTAGGAGTGTCTTTGTAAAAAGGAAAGATTGGTCAAGGGAGTCATAGGAAGTGGGCTGAACTGTTCAATAATGGGTCAAGAGTGGGTGTGACTTGTTAGAAGAGTCTGTGGGAGTGCATGTGATAGGTCAATGAAATCTAGGGAAGTGGGTGTGATTGGCCAGGAGAGTCTAGGCCAACTGGCGAGGTAGTTTAAAATTCTTTAAGATTTGGTTGTGTGGGATTGAGGAAAAACAATCCTGTGCATTTGTACTGATCTATGGCTCATTGCTTAAATGGACATTCATTCTCTCCTTCTTATCATATCTCATCTGTCCTGCATAGATATATGGTCTTTGTTTCAAGCTTCAATTCTTTAGTTATCAGTCATGACTTTCGAATTCTGTGCAACGCTATTTATTTTAGCGAGATCTTTATCTCTAGTAGTGCCACTGCTGCCGAACCAGTTCCTTTGTCTCAGGAAAATGCAGACAATTTCATTGTGTTTCTTGATTTGCATTGTTATATTTACAGATTTTTAGAATTGAACAGAATCTACATTTGAAAAACAGAATGTGAGAAGAGAGTGACAGATGAAAGTGGAGCAGATACTGAGCCAGTAGGAAACTGTCAGGATGAGACAACAAATCAAAAGAAGTGAGTTACCAGACAAGTAAATTTACTGTATGTAGTCAAGACTTTCACTGACACTGGTGGATGTGCTGTGCTCTGGGAATATGTTCACATCACTTCACAGGAACAAATGGCTCAATATTTGACGTAGAAAAGTGAATCCTCAGAGACTGTACAAGTGATCTATCTAACCACCAAGCTACATGGTAAACATTTATTTATTCCCTTTTTTTTTCGCATTCTTTATCCATTTCATGACGTTTTTGGTATTCTCTAAATCTTACCGCTGAAAGAATACACACTACCTCCTGTAGGCCTACACTACACCAACACAGCACTAAATCAAACCAATGCATTTCTGTCTGAGTGTGTATTTGTGAGGGTTTGTTTTCCTTCCTGTGGTTCCATCTCTGATTATCTGTTCTGTCTGCAGGGCCTGCTGCAGATACCACTGTTCCCTGGCACTAGATCTGCTTTCTATCAGCTGTAATGAATGCCTCTCTTCCTTATCTCTACATTGGGCCTTGAGCTGGCAGTCTTCTCTGGTTTGTGTGATTTAATCCCTTCTCTCTCATCTTCCCCAAGTCAAATATATTCTGGCTCAGCCCCAAATTCCTCACTATTTGACTTCAAACATCTTCCTCGAGGAACAGAAGTCAGGTTAATTAAGGAAAGTTTTACAATCCTTAGGGAAATGGTGCTAGATTCTGGAGTTGAGGACCTTCCTGCATGGCGCTTTTAGGGAAGAAATTGCAATGAGTCTCATTTTATTTTTAGATATATTCCTGCAAAATGAAAAGGGGTAAAAAGCTTTGGGAATCATTTTTTCTTCAGTGACGAGGTAGATGCAGGCAAGCAGGCTCACTGATTGATTAGTACTTTTAGAGCAAGATGTAGTCCATTTGTAGTAAATCTCTTACTTTTCCAAAGCGGGCTGAAATTTTAGCACCCCTAAAGCCCAAATTATAAGGTCCAAAGTGGGCTTAAATGTCAGCATCCTTAAAGGCCAAATGATAAGGTCCAAAGTCCTACACCTATACTTATACAGTACCTAAGTTAATCTCTTTCAAAAGGATTCCTCAGTGATTTATGGGATAAGTACCAGTTCAAAACCAATTTTGAAATAGTTTGCTGTATGTACTGTATGTGGAATGTGAACACTCTACTTTATCTAGGCACTGATCAGGATACTGTGTTTGAGTCCACCTGGGCTCCTTTCACACTAAGCATGATTGATTGCATGTCAGGAGTAGCTCAGTTGTATTGGACTACGGTTCGGAAGGCCATTTGCAAGGTCACTGTTGGGCTCTTGAGCAAGAACCTTAACCTTCAACTGTATACACAGTATACACCTCAGGTGGTTTACCAGCTGCCAGTAAACACAAGGAGAAAAAGAGAATGAGGAAGTTAACCTTGGCACTACGCCTAATATTATTTATATGTTGGGAAAAAAAAGTAATATCAAAAGTAATGCACCCATACTTCAGTCATGTAGGCACACAGATTTCAGTGCAGACAGATGTCACTGATGACATCATATTTTGATCCTAAGAGGTCCATGTAAGGTTGGCTTTCACATTTGATTGGATTATGCCGTACTGAGTAAGGCCACTGTTTCAAGTGAACCCGAGCATGTTACACTGATCCATGCCTGGTTACAGAGTGTTCATATTATGCATAAGTACCAATTTTGGGTTTAAGTGGACCATGATCTGTGCTTGGGCCCTTAGTGTGGAAGCACCCTTGAAATGGGGTGGTCTTGGGCAGCATACAGCATACATGAGTACAGATCAAATATTGACTCTTGGACTGTTGACCAGGAGGTCCCTGGTTCAAGCCCTGACGCCATTGTGTTGGAACCTTGAGCAAGGTCCCTTACCCACATGTGCTCTGATTCAATCGGGCTTTGAGCTGACAACCTGACTCTGTAAATAACTGCCACAGAAATTATAAATATATGTCAATTGCCAGACAGAACGTAGACAGGGTAAAGGTTGACTTAGATTTAGTCTTCTTCTCTTTGTGTCTATTTACAGATTGCAATCCAACTGCCGCCTACTGTATCAGAGAGTGTAGACGTGCAATCGTACTGTGGTACTGTGGTACGGAACATTATTACTAATGTGAAATCTAGCCAGCGGGATAGTGCAAAGAAAGAGCAATCGTACCCAATCACAGGACGGAGTGATCCGAATGTGAAAGCAACCTAAATTACCTGTAGGTGTGAATACCGTATGTTTGCACGGTGACCTGCATGGTGACTGCTATCCTGCCACAGTTTCACTTGAGTGCTGAAAATTGAGGTTATACAGCCAAGGTTTTCGAGTGTGTATTTTTAGAGAAAGATGTCTACAAGGTCAGCAGTAGGTCATTTTCTTTTTGTTTTTTTCTATGTGTGGACTTTTCAAAACAACAACAAGGTACACAATGAAAAATTGATGCCTTTGCAAAAGCGCAGCATGACTTCCTATTTTCCGAGGAGACCTCATCTGACATAAAAACCTTTTCCCATGTTTTCCTATTCGCCATTTCAAATCTAACTTTAAAAAGTTTAACTCCTGGTTTCCGGATGTTGTTGTTTCCCCCCCTCCATTTTAATGATATTTGTATTCTGCTGATTATAACCTGAAATCATGAACTCAGTGATTTAGGGTTAGGAGGCGAGCTCGTTCTCTGGCGTGCTGCACTCTTGCATGCAATTTCAACAGCGTTTTCAGGGATTAATGAAATCAGTGGCAGGAATCTCCTACGCCACACCTCCACAATGAATGTAATTGCAGTAATATGCGCTACACATTAAGCAAAGCTATCATTAACGTAACAGGTGGGCTGGGGAGTGAAGCCGAAATTGCATGTTGCATCATTTGTTTGAAAAGGGTCACTAATTAATCGAGGACAATTCCAGCATTTGGTATTTGAGAACAAAAGTTACGATTAGTCACTGAGTGCGAAACATTTCATTTCCTCTGCCTTTCTGGGACCTCCTTTAGAGGCACTTGGCACTATCTGGCTCTGCACGGCATCGCACCCACGCTGGCACTTCACAGAAATGGAGATTAAGCCCTCTTTTGGATCCCTATCTCAGTGGACACACATTGGAAATCCGAACACACTCCGCAAGTGGAGCACAAACTTCGTTCTTAAATGTGCTTTGACCCAGCTTATTTCTCATTCCTAACGTTCAGGGGAGTATAATTGCCAAATTTAATGGCAGAGCTAGGTGGGAACGGGCAGATTGCTTTTGACCTTCCACTACCTGATCTGAATAAGTCTTTTTAAATTGCTCATATAAAACTATTCTTTCCGTCGTTCTCGCTCGCTTCCTTTAAAATCTGAAAATAATGCAGTACTTAAAAGTGCCATACTCACTTACCATCCAGCATAAAAATTTTTTTTATCATATAATCAACTGGTTAAGAGAATTTACGCTTCTACTGACATTATATTACTGCAAGAGCTGTCTGTCATGATGTGCTCATTTTCAGCCCTTTCATCCCGAGTCGTATACAGCCCCGTCATTAGCGCTCAGCTAATCAGTCCTTACAGGCTGACGCAGAATCATTTAGCTCATTAAACTGGCCAGGCTGAGTGCTGCGAGGATAACCTTTAATCCTGCCATCGGCTTTGCACGAATCCAAGTCTCAACTCAGGATCTTTAATCAGACTTATTGGCACAAGTGCAATAAAACTCACTTGTATTTCATGAAGGAAACTTCAGTTTGAATTAGTGAGCCCTAGTGAAAGACTGAATGGGGATTCTGTGTCAAGTTGTAGCTCACATTATTGGATGTCATTATGCATGCATTTACACAAAACTGAGAAAACTGGCTTTTGAGGAACACAATATTTTATTTAAAATGTTCCTGCAAATAATGTAAAATGTTTATTTTTTATGCAGGTTCATAATTGGGATGTATATTTTACCTGGTACAATTCAATGGCTCATGTTTTCTCTTTGTCCAGGTGGATTTTCTCCATGTATTCTAATAATTGTATGAGATAGCATATTCTTTATACCCACTGTTTCCAGAATAAGCTTCCAATACACTGTGACCTAACCAGGAGAAAATGGTAGCTGAAGATAAAATAAGTAGACTTATTATGTAAAAAGAAAAACTTAGATGGGTCTCCAGTGTGAGTATCCAAAAAAAAAGCCCAATCTCTATTTCAACCCCTTATTTTGTATTAGCCTGGAGCCTATGCCAGGAGATGTAGGGCACAAGTAAGGGTACACTCCGGACAAGATGCCAATCCATTGCTGAAAATCAGGCAATTTGGAAATGCCAATTAGCCTAATCTGCAAGTCTTTGGACTGTGGGAGAAAACTGGGGAACCTGAAGGATCCCACCAAACACAGGGAGAACATGCAAACTCCATGCACACAGACCTGAGGTGGGAATCAAACTCGGAACCTGAAGGTCCAATGCCACAGTGCTAACCACTAAGCCACCGTGCTGCCACTCCTAAATCTTTTTTTTTTTTTTTTTTATATATTATTTAATTTTTTTAATGTACATATGTTTGCGTTTGTGGTGGTAATATGTTGCAGTTCCTCTATCATCCCACAGGTGGTGTTCTCCAAATGATTGGCAGGCAGCACAGCATCCTGTGTGGTGGAAGCAAAATATTTGCTAAGTAAGTTTGTTTAAACTTGTAACAAAATCCCAAAAAGAAACTAACAAAATTCTGATCCAATCCAATACAAATCGGATCGCCACATAGGTATTGTGATAATATAGTATTGGGTCATCCCTGGTAATTCCCGTCACTACAAAACACTCAAATAAAGTTAATAAAGTCTAAGTAAAGTTCGATAACCTAAATTGTATAATCCCAGTGATAAGCAATGGCACACTTTACTACTGTCTATATAGTCAATAGCATATAACACCAAATGTTAAACCATGACGGTTTCTGAACATTTCGGATTTCTTGACCTTCTATGTGGTTTCTGCATTTTAAAGATCAAACAAATGTGCACACCCTGATCCCCTTGGTCTGGCTTCACGTTGAAATCAGGACTAGGAGAAAACTAATTCCATTTGTTTTAATCAAATAGAAATGAAGCCTTCGCCAATAGCTCTGGGAACGGTTCCAGCAAACACACTTTCCTCCTGCTTAAATCCATCTCTCTGAGCTGTATGAAGATGTGAACAGTATAAGTGCTTGTTAGCTGACTCTGAGTTTCAGGTAGTATATGCTGAGCTGAAGTTTGTAACGGAAGCTTGTACAGGATGACACTCTCAACTCCCTTGTCTTAGTCATTCATCCATCAGCCTCCACCCCAAAGATCCTTTTAAGTCACTTTTTTTTCCCTCCTGCAGGCATAATCTATCCTTCTCACTCTAGTTTTGTGAGACGGTACAGCAGAAGCTCAGATTCAAAATGTGTGTGTGAAGTCTGACTCAGCTCTAGCCCTTGAGTCAGACAGAGGGTAAGGGGCAAGCTGATTTTCCCTAGCTAGTCGCAAACTTTTAAAAGAAGATGGATTCGGATTTAATGGACAAAGTTTCGAGCTGTGTGATGATACGCTGATTACCCTCCATTTTCCTGGACTTTTGGGTTCATTTCACCCACATAAGGACCTTAATTGCAAAGTCTGTTAATTTTCTATCCCCTCTTTTCACGGTCCTTTGAAAGTACAGGTGAGTGCTCTGTTCATTACTAGAGTCCATACGATGTCTCCATCCCAGACAATGTGAAGATGTTAATTACCTGTCCCAGATTCACATAAAAACCAGGACAAATGAGATCCCCAGTGGTGCAACAGTTTGGCCACTATTGCAGATTCGATCCTGATGATGCCATAGTAATTCGTGACCAGGACTCCAAAAGACTATAATTGGCTGTGCTTTCTGTGTGGGCAGGATGGTGTTACATTCTTTCCTGTCAATCATAGGAATACTAGCCAATCATAACTGTCTGTGGGCTCATGTCTCCAGAAGAAGGTTTTTTTTTCCTGTCTCGGTGACATTCATCCATGACTGCATTTCACGAACATCTTCCTGCCTGCCCATTTATACCACCTTCCCTACGTCATCGATACTTCATGGACAAAACCTTGAAATCAGCTTCTTTAAAAGTTCACTGCTGTTGGAAGTTCACTACCACTGGAATTGGATGGTTCATGATCTGCACAAATATTGCAGTATTTTCTTCTTTGTCTTTCGGCTGCTCCGGTTCGGGGTCGCCACAGCAGACTATCTGTCTCCATCTAACCCTGTCTACCACATCTTTCTTTGTGACTCCAACTTTCTGCAGGTCCTCCCACACCACATCCAAAAACCTCCTCTTGGTCCTTCCTCTTCTTCTCCTGTCTAGCAGCTCCATCTCAAACATTCTTCTCCTGATATACTCCTCATCCCTCCTCTGCACCTGTCCAGATCATCTTAATCTGGCCATGTTAACTTTGTTCCCAAATGGTTTCACCATGTTTCTCTTTTACAGTTAAAGCCTTCAGCTCTAGCATCAATATGTTCCAATTCTTTTTATTTATTTATTTATGTTTATTTGAAGCATGTCTAAGTTTGTGTTAGTAGGCAACTGAGAAAGACCTTCGTTCTAACCAGACCAGTGTGGAAAGGATGTTCTTTTCCTCCTACTACTTTCATTGTGAACTTAGGTGCACTAGGTCCTGACTAGAAGATTGAAAAGCCTTTTGGCTGCTAACAGCAAAATGATGACTTTGAGCTCACCGCTCACAGCTCCTGACCAACAACAGTGACATATTGGAAGAAACCCATTTAAAATTACAGATGTCCTGAGAATCGGTTTGTGTGAATGGGATTTAAAAAAAGAGGAGGGGGGATTCTGCAAATGGGTTCTAGCAAGTGTCTGGGTAGGAGTTTAGAATTGTATGCACTTTTGCTACACAGAAAGTAAGGTAGTGTGACAGTTCGAGTTGTGAATGTGTGTTTGGGGCAGGGGTTGATGAGAAAAAGCATCCCAGAGGCACCCGTACTGCATAAATAGATCGCCGGTGTTACAGAGGGCTTGTCTCTGGACGACTGGAGCAAAGTTTAACATTTTGACCCCTTCTCTACAGTGGCTCTTTTCTCCTTGTGAAATATTTTCCTGCTTTTCTGTCATTGTTCCTTTCTTTCTGTTTATAATCTCCACTTCTCTCTAGCAAAAGCAACTCAAACCTTTCACCTAAGCTTGCAATTTCAAGGTAGTTCAATGTAAGTCAGGTTTACTATCCAATACAGACCAAGCAGCCATAACATGAAGACCACAAAGCATTAACACATTAACATTGATCACCAACTATACATTAACAAAATGGTGACAAAAGCACGGGCACCAAAGACTCACCCATGCCCACGGTGACTAAAGCCTAGCCTGTCTAGTCCAATCCCAATGCTGCACAAGTTTCCAAAAGAAGTCAAAGATAGCCATGAAACAAAGGCACCAGAACACCTCACAGGGTCCACCAGACAAAGAGTCCAGGGCCACCAACCTGGTCCCCAAACTCCCTAGATCCTAATCTGGTCAAACACCAGACAAATAAATCTGATTCACTGAGGCCCCACCCCACAACCCACAGCAGGATCCTCTGCTAACCTCCTGGCACAAGGGGGAACCTACACAATACTGGGCATAATATTTTGTGTCCTAAATTGTCCAGATTTGGTCATTTGGTCCCCTACAACATGATATCAGGGTATACGAACGCTAGCACACAATTGCTCCGAGGTGTAACGTCAACTACTACATCCTTTGTCAAACTGCTCCTTATGCTACTACAGTATACATCACAGGGTCTCTGAACATTCATTCATTCATTCATCTTCTATACCGCTTTATCCTTGTATTCAGGGTCGCGGGGGGCCTGGAGTCTATCCCAGGAAGCTTAGGGCACGAGGCAGGGTACACCCTGGACAGGGTGCCAATCCATCGC
>JAQMYI010000013.1:13023426-13040820 GCA_030014275.1 Clariallabes melas | reverse complement strand
GGAGTTTGCATGTTCTCCCCGTGCTTGGTGGGTTTCCTCCGGGTACTCCGGTTTCCTCCCACAGTCCAAAGATATTGCAGGTTAGGCTAATTGACGTTCCCAAATTGCACGTAGTGTGTGTGTGTGCCCTGTGATGGATTGTCACCCTGTCCAGGATGTACCCTGCCTCGTGTCCTAAGCCTCCTGGGATAGGCTCCAGGTCCCCGCGACCCTGAATACAGGATATACAGCGGTATAGAAGATGAGTGAGTGAGATAATCACACATTTCATTAAAATTTTCTTTTAATTTCTGTAAAGCTGCTTTGCAACAATGACCGTTGTTAAAAGCGGTTTACAAATAAAGGTTCTAACTTACAAAAGTGCCAGATTTTACTTGAACGCCCCATGTACTGTAGATGTCTAAACTTGAAATGGAGCTGTCAAATTGAAAGTTCTTTATAACAAATCAGAAGCTCTACTCAGACCTGTTGCTGTTTTTAAGCAACCTAAAAAAAAAAACTGATCTATCCAAACAACCAATAAGGAACTCATCCCAGGTGCTATACCAAAAAAAAAAAAAAAAGATCTTAGTTATTCCAAGCACCAAAGCTCTACTTCAGCCCCCGCAACCATGATGATATTTATTATCCCTTCTCTTCTGTTTCTTTCTCCAATGTTTGTCCTCTTAGCCAGACCACAATCTGTTCAGACTGTAAGCCGCTGCAAGCAATGGTAACATGTTTGACCCTGACACCGACCCAGAGATAGAGCCTTCCTAATATCATCTCAGATCCCTCAGAGCAGTCAGAGAGAAACAGATGCTTTTATTAGAGAGAGTGTAAAGAGAGTGAAAGCCCAGCTCTGACTGCTCAGGACTTTTTTTTTCTCTACATGCTATACTTAAATCGGTGTTAATCATTAAGAGGAACGTCTAAAATAAATTCCCACACCATGTGAAAGAGACAAGGTCAACTGGCATCTGCAGGTGACATCAGTATACAGTTAAAGTGTTTTACATTGATCTATTTAAAAATATATATATTTGTAGCATGCAAAAAGCAAAGAGTGTTTGAATAAGAGTGTAGGAGGCTTTCACTACAGCCAGCAGAAAAAGAAAAAAAGAAAAGAAAAAAAAAATCAATATTCTTTTTCATTTTCCACCATTGCTCTCTTCAGATTTAGACCTATGGCTTTGTCTTAATCTCAGTCTCAGCGGTATATTCCAAACTGCTCAATAACATATTCAAATCATAACGAGGAGGGTCATGAACACTTACTCATTATTTCATTTCGTGCCTCTTTTCCCATTCTCACTTGGGTTCTGACCCTAGACCCTCAGAACTGTTTTAGCATATCAAATATGGTGAGCAGTCACTCAACCATTGCTCTATTCCCTATCCTTCTTGACACATTTGCCAGGAAACAATATATGACAGAAGGTCATCCCACCATCAGCCTCTGGTAATTATTTAGTGTTTACGTCTCTCATCTTTCTAAACCAATCATTCATTTGCATTTGGTTAGTCATCAGGAGGAAAGTGATGGTTCCTCGTAGGAGTAGTCGTGAATCCCGGGCAGAACGTAACATGTCCATGATCATTTTCATCCTACTAACCATTAACCTTATAGGCTACTGTTCTTAGACTTAAGTAGGTGAATCATCTGAAAAATGGAGGGTGGAGTGACTTTCATCACCCAAGAAGATTTCAAGTAGATACCAAGATCAAATGCATCAGTGCTTGTTGAAAGGTTAGGATAACTGGAGTTGACTCTTGACAATCCAATTAATCTATTTTGCTCAAAGTTGCTTTATAACTTTATACGAGTATAAAAAAAAAAAAAACAGTGGTAGAGTTTGGACTTGGACAATGCACAAAGGTTGAACACTTATCTCTTAAAACCTATCTTGAAACTCAGATGGTTTAAACATGGTAGGTGCATTACTGTAGTATCTGTCTGCTTTGGCGTTGTTAAAGCAGCATTTTTGTACATACGGCTAATTTGGACAGTGACAAAAGCAGAAGAAAGCCGCCAGATGGATGATAACTTAAAGTGTTCAGTTGTGGCTGTAATCTCAACCACACAGACCAACCATTTACTTTTGCAGTGGATAAAAACACATCAGCTTCTACTCTTTCAAGGTATCACAAGCTGCTTTTACCAGCAGTTTCTCAAGTACAGCTTTTGGCAATATCTGAAAGGATGAGCTGGAGTTCTGTAAGCTGTGCTAAAGGCAAATAATGACAGCTACAGTTACCAAACAGTCAGTGCGAATACTGTAAAGTGTGGAGCCTGGGATTGAGCGAACCCAATAGAATTTTAACCCAAACCTAGCTAAATCGAAATACATTTCCGGCTTGTACTTTAACCATCATGTCGTACTTCAAAGTCAAAGATTTGTAGGGACTTACTATGTGAAGTTCTAAGTAGTCTCCCAGTCCTTTGGCACTCTCCACCCGTAGCAGCACAGCCTCTTTAAGTTGCGTGCTAAAGCCTACAGCCAGTCGGTCTGCCCGTGTACTAGGCCTGTCATTGGGAGGCCACGTGTATGTGATGAGGGCTCCTCCACGGCCAAAGATGTAGGTAGTCCCAGCTGTTGACGGGAACAGAGAAGGAAGGAGGTGAGAAATTCTAATTCAAATTCAAATTCAAATTACTAGAAAAGAGTAAAAGAAGATTCAGGTCAACATTAGAGAGTAAAAGAAGATTTAGAAAGAAGATATTTCTTTCCTCCACAGGAAAGACATTTATCATACATTGACAGTTATTATACAGTAGCAGTAAAATACCAAGAACAATCGATTCAGCAATGAAGCAAATCATTTATCGACATGCTGTTTGAATTTGAGATGATAAACTTATGCTGCAGTTCCCTTCTAATCCTACAGGTGGTGCACTCTAAACTATTCAGACATTGGTGGCAGAACAGTGTCCTGTTTGGTAGGAGCAAATGCAACGCAAGCTTGTTTAGAATTGTAACTAAGTCTATAAAAAAGAAAATCAGGATTGCAATTCAAATCGAATCAGCACCTAGGTATCGTGATAATATCATATCGAGGGTGTATTCTGAATCACTTAAAGCCACATGGCTTGTTTTAAGGCACCTTTATGGACTTTCTAAGGAACTTAAGGACCGATCCCGAGTCTGGAGTGTGTATAGGTGTACAGTATTACACCCAGGTCAGCTTGCATGCTCGAAATACATTGATGGACACATTACGTATCAAAAATAGAGTCTGCTTGTCCCTGCTCTTTTCCGAGTACTCAAAGACAAAGTGCATTGACACAGATGTTAATACAGGATGCTGACTCAGTGTAGCACTGATTTCACCATCTGGACGCAATACTGTCACAGTATGTGACTAACAAGCTCCACCACTGACTGCTATCGGCAGGAAGTTTGGGCATAACAAGAGTCTAGAGAAAAAAATGACTCGTAATTTCTGTGCTTTATAGAAAGCTTTACACTTTATAGCAAATTTTAAGAAACAAAAAATGATATGTAGGGAATAAAAGATAAAAGGGCATGCTGGTATACAAAAGCAGCACATCCCAAAGTGATGTATTCCCATTAAGGAGATACTTGAAAATTCAGGTGTAAATATCCTAAAAAATAAATACTGTATTGGTCACAAAATATGATTTGGCTTATTAGTTACATTTGGGGTTTAGAGCGTACACCCAGGATATTGAATGCATGACCGAAACGGAATATATACACATTCAAATATTCTTTCGTGTCCTTTCATCTCAACCAAGTTGTGTGAACATGGCTCCTCATAAAGATTCCTTCCCAGAACCACTCTATCACAGACTGAGTCTTTAGCTATTCAGGGAAGAAAAACTCCATAGACGTAATTAATTTTATTTCATTTTATAGCCACATGATGCTGCGTCTAGACCTGACCAACTGAAGCATCCCCTGATCCTAACACTGTCTCCAGAGGGTTGTACAGTGTCCACTATGAGTGGTGGTTGCATCGCTTAATGTGCTTTTCCTTCTTACCCTCTGCTCACGCATTACTCTGAAGCTGGACTCATCAATCTAAACCCAATTCTAGTAATTTAAACATCTCCTAAGTTGTTACTTTGCAGACCAATTATTTGACCATTATGGGACGTGATGAAGCTAATGTTTTTTTTCTTTCTTTAAACTATTATTCATTCAACTTTCATAAATCTTTCGAGCTGCACCTGGTTGATCCCAGTGTCTCATGTCTTACATGCTAATCAACAATTTCATTATGATTTAGCACCAAGACTCCAGTTTGTATCCATCCATCTCATGCACCCTGTCTTCACCCCGTGTCTGCCTCTCAACCTCTCTGGGGTCCAAATTGTTTCTCCAATCTGCTTTGCTACCATTCCTTATTCAAGAGGCTTTCTTTTTGTACAAATTGGATGCACTGTGGGCGGCAAACTGTGGCATCGGGACGCTGTCTCATCAATGCTGTATCGCACATAAAGTACAGGGTTGGGGGGGTCTGAACACCAGTATGTTCTTCTCGTTCACATGTTCACCAGACATGCCTTGTATGCTGAGTTTCCAAACTGCCTGTAGTGTATGCTTGTGCATGTGAACGTGTTTGAGTGCACCTGTGCCCTGTGATGGGTTGGCATCTGTACCCCTGCCTTATACTGTACGCCGAGCTTCCTCAAATAGTCTCCAACCCTACACGGGATAAGCGGTACAGAATAAATAATAAATAGACGTGCTGTTCCCGTGAAACACTGTGAGGGTTAACATTTCTGTCTATATATAAAAACGTGAAATGAACCTGAGTTTTGAAGAGCAGAGAGATATTATTAGTCAATGGAGATAACTGTAACTGTGCTTCCAACCTCTGGATGGTTTTGCATGTTTCAACTTCGAAGGTGAAGGAACAAAAGCACTGAGAAGTTTAGAGAGTATGTGCGTACAGTATCTGAGTGTTAGATCAACATCAAGCTGTTACTGGATGTTTGAATTTCACATGCTAACACACACACACACACGTACTTTTAAAGCTCTCAGAGCTTGAATCTTTTTAACACCATTGATTCCTTGCCTAAAATGAGAGATAAACATGCTTCATGGTCATTTGGACTGATTACGGTTGACTTTAAGATCAAACGTTAGATAGACCGTCTATGCTCTGCTAGCTAACTGTCATGGCTAATGCTAGTTAACAAATCCTGTTAATTAGTTTATGATCTAAAAGGGTTTGCTACTGAACATGTGGTATAATGTAAATCAAGGTTTAGATACAAAAATTACAGTGAAATAACTGTCTCACCCATAATTGAACTATGGAAGTGGTACCATGAAACAGTATGTAGTACCATAGTATTTCTGACAGTACCATGGTACTATATTACATGGTAGATAGTACCATGGTACTGTCAGAAATACTGTGGTACTAAATACCATTGTATACCATGATAAAGTACATTCATCTTCATTTTTTTTGTAACACTCTATAGTACATAATTTGTACTATGTACTATGGTACTGTATGGTACATGGTTCTACCATGTACTGTTGTCCCTAAGTATGTACCATTGTTTATGTACCATATTAGTAGCATATTACCACATAGTGTATACTCCATATAACCATAATACAGTACATGGTAGAACAATGTACCATACTATAGTTCATGTAGCATACTATGGTACATACTTTCATACAACCATACACTACATGCACTATAGTGTGGTCCATGGTTCTACCATGTAGTATACTATACTTACATGAAACACATATTAGGATAGAGTCAATAATATATTATACATATTTAGGTACCATAATGGTAATACTGGTAATATACAATACGTTGGTTAATATCATGGTACTTACAGTGTTATGGTACCATGATGTCTAATATACCAGTAGTATGAACGTACTAACATAACTAATATGATACTGTATATACAGTACAAACGCAGCATATTGAATACCTGCAATATAGTGGCATTCACCAAAGTATTGGGGTACTACTATGGTACTCACTGAAATGCCACAGTATCTACCCTGGTAGTCTTAAAGTAACATATCCTACCATGGTAATGTCAGAAGTACTACATACTACTACTAATACTGTGATGTATTACGGTACATTAAGTATTGTGGTACACACCACCATAGTACTATCACAATATGCACTAGTACCATATATTGTATCATGTGTACCTTACATTACCATGGTAGGGTCCTATAGTAATGTCCAAGGTACCACGGTAATACTACGGTCTATGACAGTATGCACTATACCATGGAAATATTTCTTGAGGGTAGCTAAAGGTGGTTTTTAATTTAACTATGGTGTATAATTTGTTCATGTTTTGCTACTGCTGACTAAATCACTGAGCATTTTGTACCGTGATTTGAGACTTATATATAGTACTGAAATCATGAAATCACTTGACGTCTAGAGACATTAAGTTATATACAGTATATATATACTGTATGCTACTGTATACTGTATTTTCTCATAATTTCACTATCTGCAATTGACATTTTAAGTTTCCAGTGGAGATACAATATATGGACAAAAGTACTTGGCCCTGTATCGCCAGTGAAGGCGTAATCTTCAGCATACCAAGTCATCTTGGAAAATGCTATGCTTCCAAATTTGTGGCAACAGTTTGGGGAAGATCCATTTCTATTTCAACATGACTGCGCCCCAGTGCACAAAGCAAGCTAGGACTATAAAGACATGATTTGATGAGTTCGGTGTGGAAGAACTTGACCGGCCCTAACATAGAACCGTGACCTCAACCCTATTGAGCACCTTTGCTCAATAGAACAAGAAATCTTGTGGACATCCTTCCATGACGAGTGGAACCTGTTAAAGCTGCAAAACGGGGACCAACTCCATATTGAGGTCTATGCATTTGGATACAATCCCATTGCAGGTTTGGTCAAATTCTGCAATGGTGTAATTACCGCATTTTTTCGGTTTACATTTATCCTCAACATGTCTGCTGTATAAATATTGCTTCTTTTATCTACAGTATTGAAATGTCGCCTTAGGAGGTAAAATGTCTTAGGGATTAAAGTATAAAATATATATTTACAATATATGATATACCAGATGCAGCCTGGTTAGCATTAGCACTGTCGCCTTGCACCTCCAGGGTCCGGGTTCGATTTCCGCTTTGGGATCTGTGTGCATGGAGTTTGCATGATCTCACCTCTCACAGCTTTGCTAGGTTAAAGTACCGAACAAGTGATTAATGCCAACAGCTACTTCTTGTACAAAAAAGACTTCAAAGAGATGAAAACAGGAATTAAAGCTACAGACGTGCAAGAATAATATGAGGTTTGTGTGTTGGGTTAGTGTGTGTACCTGTGTGTGTTTCTGTCTGCCTTGGTAACGAAGAAGTGAGTAAAGCAATTCTCTCGGTCCTTAGCTAAGTCCTAATTAGTGTTAGTGAAAGCCAATAGGTGGACTGGCGTTAAATAAGGAACATCTCTCTCTCTCTCGCTCTCTCTTGCACAACCACAGCACCTGAAAATAAAAAGGTAGGGCATCCAGACCCAATTAAAGCTTTTTCTTTTCACACATACGGCATAGCACATGTTCCCACCCAAAAGATGCAAACATTCCCACTTCCAACCGGCACAAACGCAGAGCATAAGGCAAGCTCACACACTTCAGGCGCAGATCTGTCTCTACTCACGCACACAAACACACACTTTCCTTCCGCTCCTCAAATGTGTTTCTGTCTTGCACTGATAGGCGTCTTATTAGCTATTTCTTTTCTCTCTCTCTTCTCTGTTGCTTTCTATAACTACATCCCTGATGACACGCCTAGATAAACCGAAAGCAACATGTGAAAGACGTCAAACAGCACTTTACGCTTTAGGATTTAAGATGAGATATTAGAATTATCAGCTGCAGCCATCGATCGGATTTTAGCTTTCTGTACCGGTGGAATCTGATAGGAAATAAAGGCAGAAACATCGCCTCGGTGGGTAAAATGTCTAAGGGATTAAAGTATAAAATATATATTTTTAATACATAATGTACCAGACGCAGCATGGTGGCGTAGTAGTTAGCGTTAGCACTGTCGTCTTGCACCTTAAGGGTCAGGGTTCGAGTCCCGCCTCGGGATCTATGTGCATGTGCTTGGTGGGTTTCCTCCGGGTTCTCCGGTTTCCTCCCACAGTCCAAAGACATGCAGATTAGGCTAATTCAATTAAAAAGTCTATAATTCAATTTGAAATTCTGATGTTTCCATTAGCAAGCAGTCGAGGTGTTCGTTATATTAATTAAAACACAATTTACCAAATAAATATGATAACAAAAAGTAACACCTGCCACCTCTTCCTCAGACAGCTGTGGTTACAAAAAAGAAAAGAAAGCTGCTATTCTCCACAGAGCGTGTTATGGTGTGATGGAAAAGACGAGTGAGACAAGTGGTGTTAAGTAATTGTATGGAGGGGAAAGAAAGAAAAAAAAGATATGTAGCTGCTTGCCGATTATTAATTTCCCAGCCTGCACTGACAGCTAATGACATGGCTGTGAACGGGTTCCCGTGAGTAAATTACCCAGTATGCCATCCTGTAATATCACACACAACATGACATTTGAACAGCCTTGGAAATCTCCCGGAAACAAACAACGGATATTACGCAAAATAGTGGGGGGGAAAAAAAAGAGTCACTTTATTATATCATCAACACTACAACTGAGTGTTTAATCCTTTTAGTGTTTCATTTTAATTAAAATACGGTCCGAAACAGACTTCTCAGTTACAATCACCCTGATGGTCTGCTTATTACCGAATTCATCGGATAAATGATTTTAGATCCGTATCATTTCTTTCTTTCTTTCTTTTAAGAGACGATGGCTCATCAGAATCAGAATAAGTGGAGTTGTAGATTTTATTACTGAACTTTCACTTCATTGGTCAGCCTTAACAGATCAGAGTGAGAATCCACAGGGATCTTTAATACAAAGCGATAGTAATAATGTAGTAATGTACAACGAATGGAGGAGTAATGGAGGCCAGGGTGACTTAGTGGCTCAGGCTCTAAGCCTGACTGATCCTACCCTTGAGCAAGGTTCTTGACCCTCAGTAGAATTACTCCATGGCCTGGGAATAAGAAAGAATGAGAAATTGTTTTGGTTCAGGGGGAAGAAAATTAAACTGGCTCAGGAAAAAAAAAATCTGTGTAGATATTTTAATATTGGAAATATATTTTCTTCCATATTTTGTACTTTGGTGCACACATATTTTTATACAACATGGTTTTTATACAGTACCAATGACAGGGTGATGTGATAGAGTGGCGTTTCTGTTACTACCATTAAATCCGTCAAAAAGCCAAAAAGTCAACGCTGGCCATGATAGAAAGGCACCAGAACACCTCCAAAATCATTTCCCCCTCCTTTTTCACCTATTAAAGGATCCACTGGCAACCTCCTGGTGCCAGACAGATTGCCTTTCTACAGGGGCCAGAGCTGCAAAACTATATTTAAAATCTTTTATTGTTAATGGTTTTAATGTTATGTACATTTTCAGATCAGATCTGCACTCAACTTGCCACAGGTTTTACGACGCAACCCCTTATATTTGATCCAGGTTTGCATCCAGTGGCTGGGGTTTGGGCATTAGCTGGGAATCAAACCTGCATGGTGAGGAAGAAACCTACCACTGGACCACCAATAGAGAGAATCAAGAAATGTATCCTATAATAGAGACTCCTTAAAAGTATCTAAGCTTTTCGAACTTCAACATATCAATCATTGCACATTTTGTTAGACGATGTTTGTTCAGTTTTTCTATTATTATGATTATTATTATGATTATCATTATTATATACTCTATGTCCATAATAATTACAAATGACTTTTATCAGACTCTGAATGTGTCTGTCACATTCAGCAGCACGAGTGCACATCAATATGTCTTCGTTTGCTGCATCTGAGTTAAAAACACGTCATATTTGTCTGACCGCTCATTCATTTCAAACGATGGATTTGATTCCAGCTTGGGATTTTGCTGCCGGTTATGCAATCAGTTATTAGGCTGTATTAGTCGAGGTCCAGGCGGAAGAAGGAAGAAAGCCGCAAGCCTCGGTTTAGCTATTTTATCAGCTATTGCTACAGTAGCGCTGCTATGAAATCCTTGAAATGCTTCTGGAGGCAAAAATATCAGATGTTCTCATTCAGGGTGCATGAATACTTATTGGATATATATTTGATTTAGGACCACACACAAAAGTGATGGTCTGATTTTGAAAAAAAAATAAAAAATCAGATTTGTGTCACACTAGGAGGAAAAGAAATCTGAATTGAGGTTGGTAGTGTGAATGTAGCCATGATATTATCAGAAAATCACGATTTTTATGTGCATGACTTGGAATCAAGAAAGTGAAATGTCGGTCAGTCAGAGCAATGCTAGCCAGTTGTGGCTGCACTTATACTTGTCAAATACTTTGAGATCTACACTATAAGAAAAATCAAGGTATTTTTATTTATTTATGTCTTCTTGAGGTAGTTGAGCGCTCTTCACTTAACGTACCTCCTTTCTCTGATTTGAGTACAGTAGGCTCTTTAAGGATGGATAAGCCAAAGAACACTTTAGGGCTCTAGACTGAATCTATTGCTCTGAAAGTGCTTTTAAAAAGTCAACATAAAATAGAGAAAGTATTGCACACTGTTAGGCCAAAGCGTTTTTTTTTTTTTTTTTTTTTGCAGGACCAAAGAAAGGTAAAAGTCAAGCAAAATCAGAGTACATAGTGGTTTGCGGTAAAATACCAGCTTGCATGTCTCCTTGTTGATAATGAAAGGACAACAAATGTTTTCCTTCCATGTGGCAAAAAAAAAGCACTAATTACACGCCCCTGGATATCGATTTGATATAGATACACTCATCACCTTCATCCGTATTAAATGACGAGCATTTTCCTTTTGAAGGTCATCTCTGTTGTTGGGAAAAGCTAAAACGCATCACATTCAGCACAACAAAATTTCAGCACGAGTGTCTCTTCTGCCTTGATCGATGGATAACTCTGTGGTGTCGAAGAAGACGATAAAGATGACCTTTGTAGAGACGCATGTTGACCAAGAGCTCATGATGGGAGAAATAGAGAGATCAATGGTTAGTTTAGTTCGGTTTTCATTTAGACTCGGGTGTCCAAGATGAAAAACACACACACACAGAAATAAAAAATAAATTGAAAAAGATGGAGGGTGGGAATAAAAAAAGAAAAAAAAAAGAAAAGAAAAAAGGATTGCTGGGAGAGTCAGTTTTTCTTTTCCTGTACATCCAGTACATGTATAAAGGTTACAGTCTACAAATTTAGAAATGTCACATCGACTACTTAACACTGACCTATACATCCTCCCCGAATAAACCTGTGTTAATGTAGTATAGCTAAAAATAAAATGCATACTGTGCACACTGTTTCTCTCCTCATACAGTATCTGGGCATATTTTTGAACTAAAACTACAGGGATAGCATTAACGAGAAGGAAAGAAGTTTTTTTATACTTTATAGCCTATCAAAAGTAAATTAAATGATATTTTAATATATTTTTTCCTCTTGTAGTCATATCATATCCTTATGTTCAAACACCATCTGTGTCACCGGCTGCTGAACACATTGAGGTAGATGCTGGGGATGGTGGGTTTACCTTCGGAACAATGCGTGTGGAAGCAGTATACAGAGGTCTATTTCGGTCGATTCTACAGCTCGACAGACTATTCTCAAATAGCTCAACTTTATATAATCCATAGTGTTGGTGCACTTAAAAAAAAAAACACAAAAAAAAACAAAACTTAACGACTGCAAAGTGTCTGACTGCTATCTTTCCAAGAGACAAGCCTGTCGTTTTTTCTCTTCTCGGCATGTTTAGATGAAAAGCAATGGCTTGGTTTCTCACTGAATTAAAATCACAGTGTTATAATTGGCACCGCTTCACAAACTGTAAAGTACAGTGCACCCGGAAAGTATTCAAAGTGCTTCACTTTTTCCATATTTTGCTATGTTACAGCCTTATTTCAGAATGGATTAAATTTATTAATTTCCTATAAATTCTACAAAAAATACCTCATAAGGACAATGTGAAAGAAGTTAGTTTGAAATCTTCGCAAATGTATAAAAAAAAAAAAAAGGAAAATTCACGTGCATAAGTATTCACAACCTTTGCCATGACAGGTGCATCCTCTTTCCACTGATCATTCTTGAGATGTTTCTACAACTCGATCGGAGTCCACTTGTCGTCAATTCAGTTGATTGGTCATGATTTGGAAAGACACACACCTGTCTATACAAGGTTCCACAGTGAACAGTGCATGTCAGAGCACAAACCAAGCCATGAAGTCCAAGGAATTGTCTGTAGACCTCCGAGGCAGGATTGTATCGAGGCATAGATCTGGGGAAGGTTACAGAAACATTTCTGCAGCATTGAAGCTCCAGATGAGCACAGTCCATAAATGAAAAAAGATTGAAACCACCTGGACTATTTCTAGCGCAGGCCGTCTGGTCAAATAAGCGATCGGGGAAGATGGGCCTTAGTCAGCGAGGTGACCGTAAACCCCATGGTCACTCTGAAAGAGCTCCAGCGTTTCTTCTTCCAGAAGAAAAACCATCTTGTACCATCATACTCAAAGACTTGAGGCTGTAATTGGTGCCAAAGGTGCATTAACAAAAACAAAAATAGTTTCTCATGGTCTGAGTGCTTCAGGTATTGCCTTTTGGCAAACTTCAGATGCCTGTCATGTGCCTTTTACTGAGGAGTGGCTTCTGTCTGGCCAATCTACCATGCATGCCTGACTGGTGGAGTGCTGCAGAAATAGCTGTTCTTCTGGAAGGTCCTTCTCTCTCCAAAGAGAAACACTGGGTTCTTGGTCACCTCCCTGACTAAGGCCCTTCTTCCCCAGTCATTCAGTTTGGCTCTAGGAAGAGTCCTGGTAGTTCCTAACTTCTTCCAATTATGGATGATGATTAGGCCACTGTGCTCATCTGGACCTTCAATGCTGCAGAAATCTTTCTGTACCCTTCCCCAGACACGTATTTCGAGACTACAGACATTTCCTTGTACTTCATGGCTTGGTTTGTGCTCTGACATGCACTGTTAACTGTGGGAACCTTACTGTATATAAACAGGTGTGTGTCTTTTGGAATAATTTCCAATCAACTGAATTTACCAATCTAGTTGTAGAAACATCTCAAAGATGATCAGTGGAAACCGAGTGCACATGAGCTCAATTTTGAGTGTCATGGCAAAGGCTGTGAATACTTATATACATGGGATTTTTTTCGATTTGAATTTTTAATGAATTTGCAAAGATTTCAAACACACTTCTTTCACATTATCATTATGGGGTATTGTTTGTAGAATTTTGAGAAAAATAACGAATTGAATCCATTTTGAAATAAGGCTGTAACATAGCAAAATGTGGAAAAAGTGACGCGCTGTGAACACTTTTCCGGATGCACTGTACACTAAACTCAATTTATCTAACGAGAGTTATTTGATTGTATACCGTACATTCATTAACAGTGAATCTTTATAGAAAAAAGGACAGTACAGGAAATTTGCACAATATATTCGCTTTCTCATAGTGAGGGCACAGAGACGGAGCTCTACGCTCAGTGAGTAAATGACAGTATGAGGGTTGTGCGTAGTGTAAAGTACATAAATGAATGAATCATCGGCAATGTGAATGACTCAATTTGTAAAATTATTCATTTTGTGTGTGTGTGTGTGTTATTTTAGTGTGTCGCACGTTGTTGTTGAAGACGGTCACGCATCGCACTTTGTACCAAAGCTAACCCTGTAAAAGCACAAACTCCGAAGGAATACCCTTTGCTTTATGACTGCACCATGTTTTGATGTTAAAATCTGCTCTCTAAAATGGAAAAAAAAAAATTATATCAGACATATGAGACACATTAGAGAGCGTGGGAAAAAAATAAGCTCCGCTCCGAAAGAGTACAAGTGAATGTCACGGCTGTCATGTCCATGCCTGCCACAAAGTCCAATTCCCACGATCCTCAATCACTTTCCATGTACCTCGAGACTCTACTGTTCCAGACGTCTACTGAGACTGTTTGTAAACACCTACTCCTTTAAAAGACCCAGAATCTCTCTGCTGTTTGCATGGCCTATTAAGTCTGACCTCCATTTTGTTTAATGTTTTCCTATCGTGCTTGTTCCATCATTGTTTATTGTTTTGAGAACAGCCTCGCCCCTTTTTCTTTGTCTCGTATTGTTTTTAATAAAACTTGAACATGCACCTGTGTCCATCTGCCTGATATTCATAACATTGGTGCATTACTTGCGACTAATGCCAACCTCACTCACCATTTATGCTGCTTGATCCTGTATACAGGGTTGCGAGAGCCTGGAACTTATCCCAAGAGACTTAGAGGACGAGGTGGGGTACATCCTGGGCACAACAAATCGACATACACACACACATTCACATGCTTGTTCACACACAGTCAATTTGGGAATGCCAGTTAGCCTAGTCTTTGGACTGTAGGAGGAAACCGGAGTACCTGGAGGAAACCCACCAAGCACGGGGAGAACATACAAAGATGGGATTCGAGCCTGGCCAGGATTTGAACCCATACCCTGGAGGAGCAAGGTCACAGTGTTAACCACCAAGTAAGGCCAACCTGAAATGAACTATAGTAAACCTTACATTTAGGGTTTTTGCAGAGCGCATAGGCAGTCTAGCGAAAGCTAAGCACCCATCTTAAATGTCACCCCGAGTCTACAGTACGTGCTGTTAGTTTCATTCGAATACTTGTGAAATTCCAATCTCCGGGAGCAGACAGTGTAATTTCACTCACACTGTTCAGCGAGAGATAAGGCTGACACTCAAACTGCCACACTCATACTAGGTTCGTTGAGAACATTGGGAAGCCAAGCCTATGCAGTTTCTGACAACGTTTCTGTGTTGGTATGATGACTTCTCCTGAGTTCTAAAGCATAATAATAATAATAATAATAGTTATTATTATTAAAAGCGCTACAAAGTTGATCAGCCCACAAGTAGCTGTTTCCTATAGCCCCTGTTTATAATCATGAATAGCATTGCTAGTTAAATAAATAAAATGATTGTAGCGGTTAGCACTGTCACCTTGCACCTCCAGGGTCAGGGTTTGATTCCCGTCTCTGTGTGCATGTAGTTCCACGTTCTCCCCGTGCTTGGTGGGTTTCCTCCGGGTTCTCCGGTTTCCTTCCACAGTCCAAAGACCTGCAGATTAGGCTAAGTGGCGTTCCCAAATTGTCCGTAGTGTGTGAATGATTGTGTGTGCCCTGCGATGAATTGGCACCCTGTCCAGGGTGTACCACGCCTTGTGCCCTAAATCTCCGCTGAAATACTCCAGGCCCTACGCGACCCTGAATACAGGATAAAGTGGTATAGACAATGAGTGAGTGAGAGTGAGTGAGTAACCTGGTGACAGGACTATGGTCACCAAAAGTCTAGCACAAATTGCTGAAAAAAGTCAACGTTGACTTTGATAGAAAGGCACCAGAATACCAAATGCACTGCAGCCTGCTGTGTCTGGTGCTTAGCAGGGGAAAAGTTCAAGGTTGCTGACCCAACGTCTAAAATCTCCAAATCACAATCCGATTAAGCACGCATGGGATGCGCTAGACAAACAAGTCTGATCCACAGGGACCCCATCCCACAACCCACAGCACCCAGAGAAGACATTGCTAATATCCTGGACACCACAACACACCATCTTAGAGATCTTGTGGAGTCATAGACCAGAGCTATACATGTGGCACAAGGGTTGTGATGTGTTGTAATATTACGGATGATTGGTTTATATAATCATTTCTCTTATGCTGAATATATGCTACTATAAGTGCGTTGATCAAGTGAAGGAAAAAGCTCAAAAGTTACTTTTAAAGGTCCCATATTTTACTATTTCGTTAAAAGGTTAGCGAATCTATTACTGTTCCAGTTGAAACACCCCTCATAAAAAGTAAAATTTTTTTTTTTTTACACCTTTATTGTCTATGGAAATGAGCTACAGCTAAGTCACACCCCATTAGAGAACAGCAGAGCTGAGCAACGAACTAAGAGGGTAACTTCTTAAGTATATTTGGCTTGTGTAAGCCAAAAATATGTTTGTTTTTTGGTTTGGCTACTCATATTGAGAATCCATCGGAAAATAAAAATTGGCTTAATAGGTCCCATTAGTGGCGGTACGGTGGCGTAGTGATTAGCACTGTGTACTCGCACCTCCAGGGTCGAGGGTTCAATTTCTGCCACGGGGCTGTGTGTGTGTGTGGAGTTTCCTCCCGCAGTCCAAAGACTTGCAAATTAGGTTCACTGGTGTTCCCAAATTGCCCATAGTGTGCCCTGCCCCCTGCCCCCTGCCCCCTGCGACCCAATACAGGATAACTGGTATAGAAGATGAATAAATAAAGGTCCCCTTTAACAAAGCATGTGTAACTAGATTTGGAGTTCATAAAGGAAATAAAACCAAATAAGAAAAAGGAAATGAAGGACATTAGGAGAAAGGAGAATACAGGAGAGAAATATGCTCTGCAAGAAATGCAAGAAAGAGAGAAATGATGGATCGAGAAAATATGTGAGTAATTCAGGAAAAGAAAGAAAAAATAGAAAAAAGAAATATGAAGTAGAATTAAGGCAACAAAATAGACTGAGAGCTGATTGGTTTAAAGCATATAAAGCAGCTAATTGGTCGAGCGCTATGGCGTCACCGGATGTTATTCCAATTCAAATATTTATCGGAAAAACATAATTCAGTCACGAATATTTGCAAGTGCGCTTACCTTACGAGCATTCATAATTTGAAAATACGCAATTAACATTACAATGGCTGGCAAAATTGAAATGCAAATGCAAAGTCCATTTAACATCTCATTGTCAACCGTCTACAGTACGGTATCTGCTCAAGGGTGTCCATCCTTTCGGACTTGCTCTCTCGCAGACTCTCTCCCGCACTCTCTTCCGCATGTCTCTACGTTTTTGGCGTGCTGCATGTGTGTATGTGTGTGTGTGTGTGTATTGCAATGCTCCATTTGCTGCCTGCCTCATAATGGCTGGTTTAAGCCCCAGTGCCAGCAAAAAACAGCAGTAAATAACTGATGAATCACCAGAAGGGGAGGCTAAACACACACACACACACACACACACACACACACACACACACACACACACACACACACACACACACACAAACATATCACTCAGCTTAAGTCAACTACCTCAAAACATTCAGACTGGACTGACAAATCAACACAAGCGCAGACACACTGACCTACACTACCAAACTATCGTACACACCAATCTGTAAATTCTTCACTGTTTATCTCTTTTGCACAATATTCATTACTGGACTACTTTTTGCACTAATTCCTCAATTCCTGCTGCTATGTTAAGGAATGTTTACTGTTTCTCCACTACCTCAACACCATATT
>JAQMYI010000013.1:12986391-13000363 GCA_030014275.1 Clariallabes melas | reverse complement strand
CAGTGAGAGAGGACATGAAGTTAGTTGGTGTGAGAGAAGAGGATGCAGAGGATAGGGTTAGATAGAGGCAGATGATTCGCTGTGGCGACCCCTGAAAGGGAACAGTCGAAAGACAAAGAAGAATCTAGAATCTTAATCAAAGTACGGTAATGCATATCATAGGACTACCACAGTACCCACTGATGTGCCACAGTATCTACCCTGGCACGTTATAAAGTTCTATGGTGCCTACCATTTCCATGTTTGAAATTCCACTGTAATACTATGGTATATTATGGTATGTATTATAGTTTATCATAGCTTTTATCTTGTGGGATCAAATGCTTCCCCTGCCAATTAAAGGTAATCATTCCATTCATCCATCTAGGAACCTCTGCAGTCCAACCAGGGACCATGGAGGCCATTGATGACGATTCCCATTTTTTACGACTGTGGTACAGTAGGACCTCCGGTCAATTACGGACAATTTTGGAACAGCAGTTACCCTAATCTGCATGTCTTCTGACTGTGAGTGGAAACTGGAGAACCAGGAGGAAACCCACCAAGCACGGGGAGAACATGCAAACTCCATGCACACATAACCTGATATGGGAATCGAACCCAGGACCTCGAGCTGCAAGGTGACACCACTAAGCCATGATAACCATTACAAAGGTAATCATTATCTAGACATTATTAATGATCTGTCTTAACAGGGCCTCTGGAACCATTGAGGCCACTGTGTCATTGATAAGGACCCAGGACCACTTGGTTTACTAACATCATGTCCCCCTGACGCTGGGATCACATTTGAATTCCGCTCACGCCTGCTATTCGTATTATTTGCTTTATCATTCCGATATGCACTTCTATTATCAAGCTCTCTGTGTTTCTTTCACTCTCTCGCTATCTCCGAGGCTCTGCTTCTCCGGTTTGTTTTTTAATTCCTCGTTCTTTTCTTTCTATCTGTTGACACTCTGGAACGAGCCATGGGGAGACCCTTCTAGGACAGAGAGAGAGAGAGAGACTTAAAAGAAAAAGGCTAGCAAAAGGCTCTGCTCAACATATACTGTGCTAAGATCCAGCGCCTTCAAGTTTGCCAACGACTTTCTCTCGATAAGACGACTACAACTATTAGACAGTCAACTTTAGCTGCTTGGACTGCATGGGATTTGTGTGTACTTGTTTAAATACAATTATTTGGTTGGTTGGGATGGTTCATAATGTTTAGCACTATGGCCTCGCACCTTCAGGGTCAAGGGTTCGATTCCCGCCTTGAGTCTTTGTGTGTGGAGTTTGCATACGTGGGTTTCCTCCCTCAGTCCAAAGACATGCTGATTAGGCTAATTTGCGTTTCCAAATTGCCCGTTTTGGTAAATGCTCCAGTTTTCCCATAACCTCGAACAGGATAAACGCTAGGGATTGAGTCAAGTTTGTTTCATATTGTTGCTTTTTTTCGGAAATTGGAGAATAAACCCATACGTCTTCGTACACTTGGTACGTCTGTATCATAATCCAATCAAGCAGACAAAAGAATCGAATGGAAGCTTCACTGCTTCGGCATCGCAGCGTCCGTCATTTTAGCTCTCCCGCTGGTTCTATGATTGATCCGAGTGGAAAATGAAAAAGCTGAAGGCCACCCGAGTGGATCGCTGGTTCGATCCACGGGTGATGCTGTAGCCTCTTGCAGCCGAGGGTCTAGAGAGAGCAAAATTGGCCGAGCTCTCTCAGCGGCATGGGATGGGAGGCATTTAGTGCTCTCACATTAATCACGGCTCTACGGCCAGTCAGGGGCGTCTACGAGCTCACGCAAGCGGAAAGAAAGGATAGCGCTGTCCTCCGAGTGTGTTACGCCGCCCCCAACGATGCGTGAGCGAGCAGTTTGAAAAGATGCGGTCGGTGAGTACACGTGGTCCGGAGGAAACACGTGATAGTCTGTGGCCCTCCAGAGAGTGGTAGTAGCCTTAATGTGGAGCCCCCTAGTGGTGAGGAGGAATTGGACACGACTAAATTAGGGAGAAAATCTGAGAAAAATCCTAGAGAAATATAAAAGAAATTATTTTTTGTTTTTTGTGTGTGTTTGTGTGCGTTTTTGACGGTTTCTGACTGACCAAGGGTATTTTAAATGCACATAGAGGATGCTGGTGACCTCTTTATAAACTCTACAATAGGAAACAGGACACCCCTACGACCTCACCATGTACCACATGGGCAGGCGAGAAAGGCAGAACAAAACAAAAAAAACGACACGACATGTGCGGCACTCTTGACTGCGGCGCGAGTCAATATTCGAGCGGCGTTCTCATTCCTGTGAATGAGTAAAAGAGATCAGAGATTTAAGAAAATCAGGATTTTTATTTCTGTGTAAAGGAAGCTAAAATCTGATATATATCAGTAAATCAAAGATGAATGCATAAATGTATAAATGTTGAGCAAGGTCTCAAAAAAAAAAAAAAGATACCGGGCAAAATATCCACCTGCTTTATTTTTTTAAAACCTTTGAAAGACAGGCATGCTTAGCCCCTGTGGCATATTTATACATTACTATCCGTCGCCACTAGCTAACATGTCAAAATTGTGTGTATTTTCCAACGTACTCTAAAACGCTTAATAATTTAAACATATCCCTTCCTTTCTGCACTCTTCTTATCCCTCTTCTTTTTTTTTTGCCTCCTCCTGATGAGCTGTAGCACTTCAAAGAGCAAATACTCTCCCGCTGTCTATTTCATTCCTAATTCCTTTCTTTGGCTGTCCTCCTTTTTTCCTCCACTCAAAAAAAAAGAAAAAAAAAGAGGCATAACAAATATAAATGATAAAGCTCTTTCACGCCCCTTTGTTCAAGAAAGGCAGAAACAAAACAGTCGTAAAATCGTGTTTACCAGCAAAATGTACGTGCATTATTTGGGACTAGTCTCTCACCGCTGCTTCAGTTCATTAAGCGCAAATATAAAAAAACAGTAATGCTGTTCCATTACTGAGCTGCCAACATTGTGTGTAGCGGAAGCTAAAAGGCTTACGATCCCATCACGTCCTGCACGAAGCGAGAGAGGTTTTTTTTGTCATATCGTCTTAGAGAGGGTAGGGTTTTTTTTTGTTTTGTTTTGTTTTTGATTTTTTTTTTGCTTTGCTAATGGTGTGTTTGTGAAGGGAAGATCATAGCAGAATAAAAAGGGACCAGGTCGGTATTGCCTCAATGTCTGGGCAGGATTGAAAGAATGATGTATTATAAGATCTCCTGTGAGTTTAGAGACTGCATTATAATGTACTGTTTTGAATGAGGATGTGCGTATTCTAGATAAGTTCAGAACTATAAAATATTCTACTCGAAGCTGTTTATCAACTTATAATTAAGATGTATCAATGAAAAAAAATTTTTATTATCATTTTTATAGATACAAGTGGCCAAATTTGACTATTTATGACGGGTGTTCGAGTCAAAGGGGGACTTTTTAATGTAATTTTAAGCTGCAGTAAAATGGTACAAAGATAAAAAAAAAAACAAATTCAGCAAGTGGACCACCTCATTCTTGAAAATCGAACTGAACTGTAGACACGATCATTCACCAGCACCACTTGCACGTTACAGGAGCTCGAATAGAAGTTATTGCCACGTCCCCCCATTGGATTATGACCTCTTGACCTCGCTTCAAGCCAATTTCACATATTTGGGCCATTAAAGGAGTTCCTGGGAGGCCAGTGTTTCAGATGTGAAGCAGGCAGTCTGATCCGATCATGGCTCTGTTGTACTGAGAAAACATTCTACCTTGTCGGTATCCAAGCACTAGTGAAACACTGGGATAAGTTCATTAGTGTAGCAGGGGATTATATAAAGAAATAACTGTGCTCTGTTTGTATACACAATCAAAAGTCCCAGTTTGACTTGAATGCCCCGCGTATTTATGCCAGCATAAAATCATGCACATACAGGTTCAAAAATGTTGGTAATATTCACATCAAAAGTCAGGTACTTTGAGTGTTGCGAAACTTCTGACCTCCTTAGATTAGATAGTGATATCTTATCCAGTCTAAAACACCTTGTCGATATAAAATGGTTAGTCTCGTGGCTGTTGTAAATGTGCTATATAAATAAACTAAACCTAAAACGGCAAAACAAGAAGTTCATTCAAGTAGCCACTCTTTCTAACAATGGTGAGCGGAAAAGCATCCCAGAACCCACAACAAACCAGATCTTCCAAAAGATCCACCAAGTGTTATATTTCTCCCAGAGAAACCCAAGCAGGAAGAAAAAAAAAAACCCAACAAGAATAAAGCAGATCGGATAAATTGTCAGTGAAGAATTCGTCTTGTTATTGAAACAATGTAAGCTCTGTTAACATTCGCCCTCACGTATTGGTTTGCTCTAGGATACGACGGTACACAAAGCCTAATTTCACAGCGCTCCAGAGTTAAGCCCCGTTCCATCAATGTTCCATTAACCACCAAAGCATGATGCTCGGGTCGTTTCGTTTCTCTCTCACTCCCTTTACACTGTCTTTCTTGCTTCCAGCTTCAATCTTCTTTGTGAAAGCAATTACTTGCTTCCATATATAACAACAACCCAATCTACCCTGCCTTTCTCCTTAGGCTGATAACCAGCTATACAGGAAGGACGTGGTAATCATTTTAGCCTTCCATTTCATTTTTTTTTTTTTTTAGAATCTTTATCGCTAATAGAAAACAGGAAAGATGTTCGAAAAAAAAAATTGTGGTAGATCCAGATCCAGCTTCATCTGGTCAATAAGCTACAAATTTGTATTCGTTTTTTATTTAATCGGATTTCTACGATATTAAAGTTGTGACTAAGTTTTAAAAAATTCTGAGACTGATCACTCCCTCGACAGTACCTGTGAAATACAAGTGCCGTTCAAGTCAAACTGGGACTTTTGATCACACAGAATAAGGTTTCATCACTAGTGCTTGGACACCAACAAGGTAGAATGTTTTCTCAGTACGCCGAAGCTACGCTTCGAAACGCTGGCCTCCTAGGAACCCCTTTAATGTGGAAATGGCTTAGAGTGAGGTCAGGACTATACGGGGGATGTGTCAATAACTACCAGCCGAGTTATCCCTGTAATGTGTGTAAAGTGGTGTTTTGTGAATGGTTGTCCCACAGACAGATGCGTCTCCATCTCCAGTCATCCATTTTTATGGATCAGACGTTCCACTCACTGAACAGCTACTGCGGGCTCTGAGCCATCTGAGCCAGGATCATCATCAGTTTTATGCCTTCATTTACGAGAAAAGTCCCAGTTTGACATGAACTGCCCTGGTACATTTGGAACACTGGTCCAAATTCAAGAAGTTAATGACATTCCCCTTCATTAATCAGCGACATACAGAATATCACTTGCTCTAGTACATTTTATTATTTTCCCTTTTACATTATACACAAACAGCTAATTAAGGACATAATTTAATCTCACAATGTTCATTACACACTAAACCTACAGTAGCTCGTGAATTGCTACTATGTACACAGGATGTAGACGTGATGATGTTTTATATCACATTTGTGCACAGACCCAGAAGGTTTATGCCCTACTGTCTGTATATCATACTGTAGATATACCTGGTAAAAAATATATGCATAGCCATATATTAAAGGTGCAACACACTCCTCAAGCTCTGCACCTCTCCTCTACCCTCCTCTACCCCATTTTTGTCTCCCGCCGGCCGGCACATGTCGTGGTGTAAAAGACTCGATCTGGCATCTCTGGTCTCCCGCTTCATAAATCACACCTGCAGCATGGTGGAAAATATTGCAGCACAGTAGCTCGCCCTCGTTCACACTTCTCCCACCCATCTGTCTTCATAAGCAGAAGGCCATAAAGCTCTAAAGCTTGTTTAAATACTTCCTGTTTCTCCCTGGAGTGTCCAGTAGACAGTCCTGCCACTCTCTCTCCATCTCTGCGCGGGACTAATCCTGAGACAGTCTAGGGATTAGACCATGCCAATCGTAAGAAGGGACGATAATGCTTCCGAGAAAAACCTGGGGTGACTATAGCCGAGGAGAAATTATGATTTAAAAAGAAAAATTCCAATGAATAAGCAATTCGATCGAAACCCTTCATTTGTCGAACAGCAAATGAATAGCCATCACTATGTGAACGATGTGCTAATCAAATGTTCCCAGCTTCAATATAAACCTCTACTGGCAGAGCGAAACATCAGAAATATTAAGCAAAATTTCTATATCGTATCGCACTGCAAGAACTTTGAAGATTTGTCATTTATATTTCTTCGATTTGGTTTTAAGCCTTAAATAAGCTTTTGTAAGACGCAGTTGCAGAGTATCAATCAGTAAGATAGCATATACTCTACAATGGTACCTCGGTATAGGAATGCCACGCCTAACAAGTGTTGTTTAGTGTTGGAACTTGGTAATATAAAATAGTGGTAATATAATTTTTTTTGGTAATATTTCCTATGGGAAAATATAATTCACAATATGAATTTTTTTATGTTAAGAACTATAGCAGGTATAGCCTTGCCGTCTGTCATGGTAAATAAAGATTGCTTTCCATCTATCCATCCACCCAGGAACCTCTGTAGTCCAACTACTATTTATTCACATTTTTACAACTGTGGTAGGACATGCGCATTCACACACTACGGGTAATTTGGGAATGCCAGGTCTTTGGACTGTGGGAGGAAACCGGATTACCCGCAGGAAACATGCAAACTCCATGCACACAGACCCCGAGGCAGGAATCGAACCCGAACCATTGAAGTGCAAGACGACAGTACACTAACCACTACGCCACTGTGCCGCCAAAAACATGTCTAAAATTACATTTCTGAATGTCTATTTTAAATCCTTTACCCATATTTACACTTATAGTTTCTATTTTACAAAAAGTGATTAGTGGATAATCTGTTAAAAATTATTATTATTTTTTTTTTTACTGTATCTGTAGATCTTTTTTTCCCCCTATGGACATTCAGATCACACAATCTTTCTCAGCCCCATTTCCTTCATTATCCCTTGCTCTGTCTTTTGTGTTAAAAAAACAGGCATGTTGGGGATTAATTAAACTCGGTACAAGTGCTCCTCTCCAAACCGGCTGCCCAGATTAGCTCTCAGAATAATGATGGCTCTTCGCACCATGTGGAGTCCCTCACTTCTCCACTTATTCATTAATCTGTCTATTCTCTCAGGCCCTGAGTGGGTCATGAGCATTCTCCTCGGCTGTTAGACTGCCTGAAGTCCGAACATAAATCAGGAGGGCTGCGCCCAAATAACCGTTGTTTCCTTTTAATCATTTATTATTTAAATTTTTTTTTAAGATCGAATGTACACATATACAGTATAGAACGTCTTTTTATATAACACGAAGCTCTCAGCTAGCTGTTTTTCGGATGTTAGGACAAACAGCTCATTAAAAGCTCGCCACACATTAAAGGATATTTATTTATTTATTTAAATAATAATAACAGTGTTGCTAGTCTTCGGTAAGTGATTATCCAACAAATGAGCACCCTAGGGACCTGGAATAATAATAGCATTAATAAACAATATACTGTATATTTGTGCTCCCAAGTTTTTTTTAGAAGTCCCTATATGGTTTAACTCACCTTAAGAGTCATTTAAGTTAAAGTGGAAGGAACACATTGCCTTAATGACTTGCTTGTGTAATGCAAGGATGGTCAAAGAAAGAAAAGCACAAGTTTCAGGTGTAGTTTTTAGAGTAATTAAGAGTGAAGAGTTGAGCTAATGAGTTTGAAAAATCAGTGGCTCTCGCGCTATTCCCTTGTCTCATCACCTGCCTTTGTGCCTCACTAGTGCTTTTTTTTTCTTTTCGCCACGCCGTAATGAAGTTGCTCTTTCCAATCAGTTCTGCCTGTTATGAATAATTACTTTCGCCGACGTTAGCACGCTTTCCCAGCTGCCGCTCGTCCTCCGAGCATGGGCAAACACTTTGGTACGGCTCCTTTACAAAACCATTCTTAATCCGGACGCGTTCGTTTCTCCGTGTGCTCACGTTCTCGTTTACGGGAACCGGTCCCACGTGTCCTGCATCATATTTTAGCCCAGCGATACACATAAATTCCGCAGCCATACGATTAGCGGTAATGGCTTTGAAAGCTAGTGATTAGCACCATGGCTAGCAGCTTAACAGGTTGTGATGAAAAGACGGGAGGCTTGGAGGAACTTGCTGCCTGGAACCCCCAGCGTCTTCTGCTGTAATGAGCAAGACAGGATGTAAATGCCATTTTAATGTCACATGAAAGGCCAGAGGGAAAGTCAATGTTTAATTTTGTTGTCCATTTGGGGGACAGGAGAGAGCTTATGCAGTCAATGTGCGTGTTTTTATAGAGTGGCCGCTCTTTAGTTCCGGCATTAGTTCTGGTGGAGAACTATGTCAACATCGTAGGACTTAAACCTCTGCTCTTGACAAAATGACACTTGGAGGTGATAGTAAAACCCGAGACATAGTTTCTGTAGAGATCTGAATCTTGTAAGCTCTATAAGATCTCCCAGATTTAGGGGTTAGGGGTTGAAAAGCTGTATAACTTGTTGAAGACAAAAGTCAGAGGGATAGGATGTCCTGGGAGAGGTTCTAGGCCCCCCATGACCCTGAATACAGGATAACATCGGTATAGATCAGGGGTACTCAAATATAATTGGGGTACTAACCCTATTGGGGTGCGCGCGTTCTGTCATTGCGCGCCCTGTAGAAAATGAAGGAATCACTCTCGTTTTCATGTTTCTCGTTTTCTCGTTAGCATTTTTGTTTTGCCGGCGGTCCAGATTTAACCGTATTTGGGTCCGGATGCGGACCGGAGTCCGCCTATTGAGTACCCCGGTTCTACACTATCACCGGTTGCTGCTAATCCCACGTTATATTGTGATATTACTGTATATCAGTTATTGTTTTGTGTTTTCTTTTCTTTTCTTGGAGAAGTAGATTGACATCATGGTGTGTGTCAGACTCCAATAATGATTCAAACTCAGGAGCTCCCACCACACTAACTTCCACCTTCCACTTCTCTGCACCAAGCGTATTATACCACTGTAAGGTCTTTGATCTTACATCTTTGCGAGGTCTTATGGGAAAAGAGTAATTTTATTAGGAAAAAAGGGAAAAGGAATGGGTTTACGTAAGAAGAAGAAAAAGAAGAGGAAGAAGGAAGTGAGGCTGTGCACATTCAATAAAATTTAATTCAATTTAATTTATATACTGTAGTGCTTTTAACAAGGGTCATTGTCTCAAAGCAGCTTCTCAAAATTTAAAGAAGATTATGGGAATGTGTAGGAGAAAATAAACTTGTATAGATCATAGTGATCTGATTGTTCCTGATGAGCAAGCGAAGGGCAACTCCCTGGGATGGCAATAAGAAGAAACCTTGAGAGGAACCAGATTGAACAAGGTACCCATCCTCATTTGGGTGATTAACAGATAGCAGAATTTGTTATTGCTGTCATACTGTGTTAGGCACCTGGAAGTTCAACATGACCAAAGAAGTTAACATGGAGTCCAGTTCAGTTCGGCACCAGGATGAGTCAGACAGGTGCAGAGGGCAGAGGGGGTCTGGATCACTGGGAGCTTGGGAGCAGCGTGTGTAGCTCCAAAGCATCATGAAACAGAATCCAGCTGGAGGTGGTTCTTCTCTGGATGCCTCAGGATCCTCGCAGGGTTGCTCAGTAAATCTGACGCCAATGCCACTCTCTAGTTTAACATCCGGCAAGCATTCTTATCGGTCCCCAAACTCCGGATTTGGATTCTGGTCTCTGGCGCCCAATCTAGCGGCCAGCCCCTTCACACTCCTGCTGAAGGGGAGGTCAACTACTTACAGTAATGAGCCCTTAGAGTGAGTGAGGGGCAAGAAAAGATTTAGGTGCACACCGGTCACTGGTGTTAACATTCCGTAACAACCATGTTATGAATAAACCATACAAAAAGTTTGCATTTCATACTGCAATTTCTTTTATAAATATACAAAATACTAACAGCACACTTTTTTCACAGCATATCAAATTGGTAGATAAAATTTTAATCAAATTTAACCATTAAAATAGGAGAATAAGCTATAGGACACAGCTAGAAAAGGAGTCCATCAAAACCACATAGCGTCACATATATTACACATACAATACACATAAATGCTCTCTCTCTCTCTCACTCTCTCTCTCTCTCTCACTCTCTCTCCCTCTCTGGACATGCTGTTAAGGTTGATGATCTCCCTTTTGATTTCTTGCATTCTAAAAACAGAAATTGTGACAAAAGGTTTGAATTAGAAATATTAAGCAGACATACAGTATACGTAAAGTACAATACTACAGAAGTCTAAAATAGAAGAATTATTATTATTTTTTGTATGTGATCACAAGATCAAAAGAGCAAAAGTGATTTTCTGAGATAGCAAAGCAGTACTTTACTAGCATTACACCATTTTGGCCTTAATTGCTTAACACTGTGGCCTAAACTTTCTTACTTTGGATACAGTCTGGTGCTGAATTCAATGATTACAAGCAAAGTGATGAGCAAATGGAAACACTCACTGTTAAAGTGTCGTAATCAGAAGAGGTGGACTGACAGTCCAGAGATGCGTACGTGTCATCAGGACTTGAGTCAACCATCTGCGTGAGAGAAAGAGAAATAATTATGTGTTCATAATTCTGAGTGGCTCTTGTCAGATCTAAATGTCTGAGTGAAGTGTGTCTATGAGGATCCTTACTACAAGCGTGTTATACACATCACTGGAGGATCTGGTCTGAAGATCAATAGTTGTGTATATGTCATCAGAAGGACTCGAGTGAACCGTCTGTGTAAAGATTATTAAGAATATGATTGGTGTTTTTGGGAGCTCTTCCAGATCTGCATGTCTCAGTGAAATGTGACTGTGAAGACACTTACTGCAAGAGTTTGATACACTTCACTAGAGGACCTGGTCTGAAGATCAAGAGCTGTGTATGTCTCATCAGGAGGACTTGATTGAACATGCTGCGTGAAGATGATAAAGAATGTGATTGGTGTTTTTTAAAAAAGCTGAGACTCAGATCACGCTCTGTGAGTGAACATTTGCTACTATCGTTATATTTAATCATGCAAAGTGCCTCGACCCTCTGACTGATACAGGGCCAGTAGATCAATAGATTACAGTGTGTGGTTCTGCTTGTTAACATTTACTTACCTGACCAGACTTGGCTTCATCAGCTGAACCAACTCTCTTCTTTTTTCTAAAAAGTAAGAATAATCAGTTGGATCATATCACATATATACATGACCTGTCCAATCAATGTATCAAATATACAATTTTTGGCATAAATTGGTTGATAAATATCTTACCTTCTTGGTCCTTCAACAGTATTGAGAAAGTTTTAGTTCTAAACATTGTTTTAAAGCACTTTAATAAAAACTATCCAAGGACCACCAGGGACATCTGGTGTCAAAATGGGACTGTGGGTTCCTTCTTTCTTACTAAATCACATAATCTTTATTTAAATGTTCTAAAAATTTCAATTTCAATATTTTCTCCAGACGAGCTCTTTTTAAACAAATTAGCTCAACTCGTATCTCTGCAACCGGACATGATACGTTAATACACTTGGTATCAAAATGGTGCTCATTGAACCCAGAATCTAAAAATATGCATAACACAATTCACTCAAGATGTGACTTAATGCCTGATTTGATATGATTTAAGTCGAGTTCATGAAAAATCCATACACTTACCTCATGTATAAAACACCAATGGCAAATAAACATGCACATCCACATGTGACTGTAAGAACTACATACAGAACCACACTCCTGCTTCCTGTGGGCAGATAGATAGTACTCATGTATAATTCACCTTTATTAATGATACAAAGTGATATTTGTTATAATAACTGTAATACCATTTAAAGTGAGCGGCACTGCAGCAGCTCTCTGAGTCCCGTATTTATTCTGTGCCACACAGTAAAACCATCCACTGCTGTTGGAGCTAAATATGAAGCTGTAACTCTGACCAGATCCTACAGGTGAACTTTGATTCACTTTATACCAGGTGTAGGTCTGCACAGGAGGGTTAGCATCACTGTTGCAGGTCATAGTCACTGAGCTGCCTTCTGCCATCCCACCAGAGGGGCTCATGAACACTGAGACACGTTTAGGAGGATCTAAAAGAAATATGAGAGGTTTAAGAATATTTAAGTGAAAACTAGTGGCTCAGTAGATGATGGCCAGCCACCAGCTCACTGTATTGGTTGCTGAACTTGCACTTGCACTCTCCACTTTCCTCAAAGCATGTATTGTTGATGAAATATGATTTTGCTGGTTTTATGAAGGATCTTACTTTATCCCTGGTGTACTGTAGGTGTCCACAGGTCAGGTAGCATTACGCATCATGAAATACACACCTATGCCTAAATTTTATTCATTCCTCGCTCTCTTCAAAGAGATCATTTGGCATGCTGCCTCCCCTTCTGCAGGAGTGTCATTAGATTATCAGATAAGGACCTTAGGCTATTGTTGCTCTTTAAAAGGGAGGCATGGAAATAGGTTCAGGGTTTGAGGGTCAGTAGAGTGAGGGGTACATGCAGAGAGCCATGTCATGTGCTCCATGGACTTTAAAGGCGTGCGGATTGTTCTCTGTTGTTCAACCATTTGCTGAGGTTCAGCCGCTGGAGGACTGTGCTAGCTGTCCTGGCAATTTCATTTTGTTTAAGGCCAGATATCGTGACTCAGCTGTCGAAAGGAAACGGCCATTGAATGACTTTAAGGGCCCCCTTTCTAGTTGGGATAGCTGCTTTGGCAACTGGAGGGTGACATCTGTGTTAGCTTTACCGGCTCGATCACTTGTAACTTCCACCTGCCGCCACCCCTTCAAAAGATACTGGGTGTCAGCCGCTGGAGGATTGCAAGCTGCCCTGTCACTTTTGCCTCCATCTTAGGACAGTCTTTGCAACTTAGCTGCTAAAAGTAAATCAGACATTTCCTCAATGTTAAGTCCCCTCCCTAGTCGGTATAGCCACTGAAGCAATTGGAGAATGACAGCTACGTCTGATTCACTACAGATACTGGACATGTCACCACTGCAGTCCAGGAAATGGCTATGATGCCCAAGATTCCAGCTTGCCACCACGGTTTCTGTAACGGCCTCTTTCCCCAATTTTTGCAATAAAAGCATGCTGTTTCCGTGAGACCTCACCATGTGTCTGTGTATCTGTGAAGGTTCGAGGATCTTACAACATGAATACTAGTTTTAGAATATTTTATTGTACTACTACACATATTGTGTTAATGTTCAAGTATTATTAATATTAATACATTATGTTGACATATATCCTATTTCATACCTCACTCACTTACTCATTATGCTTTATCCTGTATTCAGGGTCCCGGGGACCTGGAGCCTATCCCAGGAGACTTAGGGCACAAAGTACAGTAGGATACTCCATGGACAGGGTGCCAATCCATCGCACACACATACACTTACTCACACACTATCCTGAGATATGCCTAACCTGCATATCTTTGGACTGTGGGAGGAAACTGGGGTGCCTGGAAGGATCTCATCAAGCACGGGGAGAACATGCACACAGAGACAGAAATCAAGCCTGGCCGGGAATCGAATCCAGACCCTGGAGGTGCAAGGCAACAGTGCTAACCACTACACCACCGTGCCGCCCTTTTTCATACCTATTCTTTTTATATTTATTTTATTTCATTCTATTTTATGCTTCTTTTTTTATTTAGTGGTATTCATTGGGGGACATCAAAGAAAGTATTTCATTGCTGACCATGTTTCTTTACTGTGTATATGACAATAAAACTTGAAACTTGAAGTATATTACACATCTCTAAATGCGTACACATTCCACTCAAGCCAATGCTTGCATCAGGAAATGTTTAATTTACATTCACATCAAAATATTCACTAGGCTACATGTATTAATAATAATATGACAAGATACAAAAATCAAATTCAAATCAAATTCAAATCAAATTCAAATTTTATTTGTCACATACACAGTCATACACAGTACGATATGCAGTGAAATGCT
>JAQMYI010000013.1:12952578-12974988 GCA_030014275.1 Clariallabes melas | reverse complement strand
TTCAAATGAGCCATTTTAATCTAGATTAATCTAGATTAATTCCAAAATTACAGTGAGATTAATCTAGATTAAAAAAAATTAATCTATGCCCACCACTAATATATATATATTATTATTATTAAAAAAAGATAAGGTATCACCAGCAGCACAGTCACATAGTGGTTAGAAAAGTGGCCTTGGACCTTCAGGCTCGATGGTTCGAGTCCTACCTGGGTCTGTGTGCATGTTCTCTCTCCGGTGTCCTCCCACAGTCCAAAGACATGAAGAGTAGGCTAAACAGTGTTTGCAAATTGTACTGTGTAAGTGAGTGTGTGAGAGTGTGTGTGTTTGTGCCCATTTGGCAACCAGATTAGTGCCCTGAGTCCCCTGGGTTAGGCTCCAGGCCTCTCGTGACCCTGAATGGGATAAGCTGTATAGGGAATGAGTGAGCGGGAGTAATGTTTGACCATGTTTTGTGTGTTCTTGGGGACCAGCAATTTACCATCTGTAACTAAAATAGGTTTGATTTGACATAGAAATATTGTTCACCGTACTTTTAATTTCTAAAACTGATCAGAGCAAACAATTTGGGTTTTAGCATAGGCATATTGCACTTATAAATCTGGCAATTTTGGGAATTGTTGGGGAAGACAACAGAGTTGTTGCATGGGACAAAATACGGTATATATTAATAACATACAGCGAACAAAAAAGAAGAGCTTACCAAGCTGTGAGTTGGAGCTTGGGGTTTCATCTACAAAAGAAAAAGAGATTAATACGTTATGTTAAAGTGGACTATGTACAGTATGCACAGTCAGAAGGCAAAAATATTTGTCAACAGGTTCTTTGGCTGGTTGAAAAGCCTATGAAATCAAACTGAGAAAATGAGTAAACTTTTTTAATAGATCAACTAGATGATATATTGTATGTCCCATGTGCTATTCTCTACAGTGGCAGCACCTTAACTGCAAACATGGTTTGTCCTTATGCTTTCATAAGGGGTTTGATTCCCGTCTCGGGTCTGTGTCTCGAAAGTTTGTATATTCTCCGCATGCTTGGTAGGTTTCTACTGGATACTCCGGTTCCTTCCCACAGGCCACTGACATTCCCAAATTGCCCATAGTGTGTGTGGGTGTGTGTACATGTATGGGTGTTTCATGTGATGGCTTGGCACTCTGACCAGGGTGTATCCCGCCTAAGGCCTAAAGCCTACTGGGATAGGCTCCAGGCTGCCATGGCTCTGTACACAGGATAATAGGTATAGTAGATGAATGAATGAATGAATGAATGAATGAAAAACAATTGGAGTTAATTATAAAGAAAATTTAATGTATGGAAGGTTGCAGCTGTGACAGGCATTTTTCTCTTGAGATGTTCTCCTCAAATACTACTGTCTGTTGTGTAAATGAGAAAAGCATTTCAGCACAATGTCAGTCTGAATTCCTGTTCCATAAGGAACTGTGAATGTTAATGATCTACGCGATTTAATTCTGTGGTGTAAATACTGAGCACCAAATCTCAACAACATACCTTAGAATATCTTAAATTGTAGTTACTGACCAGAGGTGTCAAGTAACGAAGTACAAATACTTCAAAAGGTCCCCGTCGCATGATCAAAACGCGCGCGCAACCGCAAACCCCCCCCCCAACCCCCGTCGGATGATCAAAATGCGAGACCTTAATGCTTTTTTCACCCCACACGGTACTTTTACTTTTATACTTTAAGTAGTTTTGAAACCAGTACTTTTACACTTTTACTTAAGTAAAAAGCTTGAGTTCATACTTCAACTTCTAAAGAAGTCTTTTTAAACCCTAGTATCTGTACTTCTACTCAAGTAATGATTGTGAATACTTTTGACACCACTGCTCTCTTCAAGCTGGGGTAGAGTTGTTTGATTACTGTCAACTTTTTAATTCCTTTTCAGTTCTCACTAAAATTGCATTGTCTGCACAATTCAGCTTCAATGTTCCTGATTATACCTTTAATTTTAAAGGTTCTAAAGCCTCAATTGCTAAATCCAGTGTGTTACAGCTTCCGAAACTGCTGAATTGTATAGCGTATAGGCTCAGCATAGCGGTCGCCTGAATTGCCCCTACCTACAAATGTAACTACACATTGCAGCAATGCAGACTCACCTGTGATTGGTCCACCTGCTAGCATCACATTTCTGGTTTCTTCTTCTATGCTTTATGTTTTGAATTGAGTAAAAAGTTGAAGTAACATGGTCGAGGATGAACATGGAAAGAATAACCAAAGAAGTTTGTAAATATGTACCTTTGTATGGTATGTCTTCTTCACACTATAAAGACCGCCAGGTGGCATCAAATCCTTGACAAGAAATGGCCACAAATATGGGTTTGAATGTTTCATTCGCCATTGCTTGTAGCACACCAAAAACTCATCCAAGGATGGTGAAGATACTGAACCATTGGACTAGTGGTTTGGTGGTGGAATTGCAGAGTAATGCAGACACACCAGTGCACAAGTACTGTATAAATGCTTACAATGCCAGTGGTATAAGGTCTGCGTAGACTTGATGCAGAAGCATAATTCAGCCATAAGTAGAGCCATGGATGTGGATAAAATGAACCAAAGTGACCGGATGGTCACTTTACCAAATCACCATTATCCCACGAGAATTATAACCTATTTTATGCTATTTTCTGTTTGTTTTTTTGTAAGATAATTTGTGAATTGCCTTAATATGTGACATAATTTGAGATGCCAATATACTGTAGCAGTTACCACGAGAATCAATATATTGGAGATAAAATGATTGAAAGAAAATACACTAGATAGAAGTAGTAAGGTTTGCATGTTCCGGTGTTTTATTTAAGGTATAAAGAACCTTTTGCATTAGCTGTGAATTCTTGCTTTCTTGTAATAGAACTTTCATGGTTTTCTGATAGCTTGTTAAGCACAACGTTCTTCTCTCGACCGAGTTCCTTCAATAAATACTTTATTAGGATCCCTCACACTTATAGCCTTTATTTAAATCCTGTCTGTCTGGCGGGTGGCAGGTCTGGGAAATGTACATGCACTTCACTCCGATTTTCACACTTTGGCATCTCTGTAAATTTAGAATTTAAGAATGGAGTGATATGCCACAATGTTCTTTCGTGTCTGTTAGAAACTGATAAACAAACAGAAACCAATGAAAATAGCTCAGTGTTAATGAGAAAAGACATTCTAGAAACTTTCTAATAGGAGTATAAAAGGTAACTTTTGGGAGTTCGGGTAGCTTAGTGGTTAAGGTGTTGGACTGCTGATTAAAGGGTCCGTGATTCAACACCACCAACAAACAAATTTCCACTGTTGGGCCTTTGAGCATGGGTTTTTACCCTCAACTGTTTAGATGAATAACAAGACATAAAAATGCAGTCTAGTCCAGTCCAGATAAGGATGTTTGCCAAATTCAATAAATGTAAATTGTAAGAAAGTATGTAAAATGTAAAACACATTCTGGATAGGGTGCCAATCCAACACAGGGAACTATACACATACATTCACACACTTATTCAGTTGTAGGGGCACTTCAGAGTTGAGAAGAAACTCATGTAAAAACTGTGAAACATTTACATTTTGGCCCCAAGACCTTCCAGACTGTAGTCCAATTACTATTGAGCTAACCCTGACCCCAGTAAACTCAATATGTATGTAATTTTGTTTGTTCAATCAATGAACCAATGGAATGCTTTATGGCACCCATTACCTGATTCTGGACCAGTGGCCAATCAAATAAGCCAGTTCATTGCACCAGTGGGTACGCTCTCTACTGTGGGCTAATATTCAATAACCCTTTCGGACCTTTCCAGATATTTAACCTATGATTATTCCACACATGAATTGGTGCTCAGTTTTCTAACAACCATAATTAACAGAATCAACATTATTCAAATTGCTGGTAATTAAAACACCAACTTGTACCAAACCCAAACGACAAGAGGAATTAACATGAATGGCCCAAGTAAAGTGAAATAAAATAATCTGCATCAAAATGAACAAGCACGATGTAAGAACCACAGTAGCTGGAACACCTGCCTGCAGGGCATAGATATTACATTTGCATCATAAACCCAGGAATGCGATCTAATACCAACTAGATCCATAAAAAAAAAAAAAAATTTGTACTATTTTATTCTTTGCATGGATAACTGATGAATATAGATGATTAAAGAGGTATGGGCATGTTGCTTTTATAGATAGACACTGTGCTTAATTTTCTTTTATATATGCTCTTGGGCTTTTGGTGTATACATATATCATAACACAATACAACATGCTTTGCATTTCAAGGAATTTGCCTGCAGCGAGTTTTTTAAAATTTTAATTTGTTCATGCTTTGCAGAAAATTTAAAAGGATTTTATGGGGAGAACAAGCACTGATTTAATTCATGGCTAGCATACAAATGTGTCTGGGGGAAACTCAGGACTAAATTTAGTAAAGCAGATTACACATGTTAACACATGTGCAATCGTGGAAACATTCCTTCCAGTCTAGATTATAAGCTAGGAGCTGGTATTAATGTACATAAAAATGGATAATCCTTGATTCGTCAAAGCTACACCCTGACGTTAAAATGTTTGTGTGCATTTATGAAATCATGTATAGTGGTGTCCACAAGTATTAAAACAACATATGCCACGTGTTATAGTTAACATATTACATGTATTCCTGTATACCTGAAATAAAACACCGTCTATCCATCTAGGAACCGTTGTGAAGGTCTTTTTGACTCTGTACCCAACTTGATGGATCAAAGAGGTTTTGACAAATAAAGGACTGCATTTATTATTGTATTAATGTATGAATTTTACTACTGTCTCAATATTTTTAGCCATTAATGAAAGTTTATTTAACAATCTATGCTAGGAAATATTTAGACGCTGATTATGAATGAGCAATCTGGTAAATGGCAGGAGATATAAATCTCTCTTACTAGTTCAATCCGCCTACGCATATTCTCCCAGGCACTCACACAACATTATTATTCGTAGCTGCCAGGTAAGAAAGCTGCACTAGCTCTACCATGTGCCAGAGCTGCTCTGTTGTCGACTGTAGTACAGAGTGTCCATCAATCTTTCTGCCATCAGCTTGCTCGAGGCACACTGCCAAGCACTGTGCTGCTCTGATTCCATGGAGTCCACAGCCACCAAAAGTCCATTTTTTTAATCAAATATCCCACACACATGTCAGATGACATATTGAGCCTCCAGGACCATTGCACAACATAGAAGTCAATAAGAAGTCAAGGGCACTGCACTCAAGCACTACAATCTATAAAGTGTAAATATTAAAACCAGCACAGCACAATTCAAACCTGTTGGAAACCTTAACCAGAAATCGATGAAATTAAGAGCATGAGTATAAGCTATGGGGAAGAGTAAATGTGGTGATCAAATCTAGGGAGTGTTTCATTTTGTGTGACCACTTGACGTAAAGATAGATTGTATTAATCTACAGTCTGGGCTAGAAAGATATCAGGCCGTTATGTCTTCATACTATTTGCCTTGGTGGAGCTCAGTTTGACAAAAATTCCTAACAATCCAATGAATCCAAAGATTTTTTTGGGGGGGGGGTTCCAAGTCTCTAGAACTGGTTCCAAGTCTCTAGAACCATATTAGAGACTTGGAACCAATCAAAACCTCTTAAAAAAAGAGTAAATGCACTATGTTAAACCTTAGAGTCCCATTCAGAGAGGGTTCAGATTAGATATTCTAAGAATAGAAGCGTTCACATTGTTTATTTGTGCTTCGTTCTCGGGTACGCTTGCATATTTACACCCTAGGGCAGTACTGTATGCACCTACTTGGTTTGTGAGCCACCATTAAACATAAGAAGAAGAAGAGAAGAAGGCGGTATACTGTACTTTCGCTCTATGCCCAACATTATTGATTTTTCTGGGAAAAAATGTCAACAGCAAATGCTCTTGCTTTCCATCCTATTTTATTAGCTATGGCTTTTCAGGTCAGAGGATGAGATTGCCACATGCTATCTGTACACAGAGATTTCAATTTGATTCAATTTGTGGCCAAATACAGTACGCTGTACTGTGCCCGAGGCCAACTCTTCAGGCGGACTTGGGCATGGTGTGTCCTCACTGAGGAAAATGTGTTCTTGGAAATGATCCAAAGCCCTAATGTGAAAACACCCTTAAAAACTAAAGGAACCCATTAAGGTACATTACCCTGATGTGTTGGATTGCTGGGGAATGGATTTCGGAATGCATTAATGAGCATCCTCAGTGGATTGTTAATCAAGGATTGGGAATTCCATGTCATGAGCTAAGCTGGTCTTATATTAAACTTAATAGATGTACTTTTTTTTTCTCTGTTCTGGTTTCTGTACTCTTTCCTCATCAACAGAGACATGATGGAAGGAGTCTCCAGTGTCAGAGCTTTGTGGATGAAGGTCTTTGACTTGTTTGCTCTTGGATCGTTTCTTTCATTGCCTTTTAGAGAAGAAAAGGCAGACTGGTTAGAAAATGAATGTTTATAGCTGCTATAATGTCAGTAATAAAATTACCTAATGACTTGAGCACTGGGAATCAATATGGGGTAAGAGGAATATAGTAGTTATTAGGGAAAAATCCATGAAAGCTGGTTTGAACATGGATCAGACCACTACTCTTGCATGCACCCCCTTCCAACAATGACTATTTTGCAACAAAAGCAGGATCTGTTTTATTCTCTACATTGAATATTGGATTATTTACAAAAAAAGAGAGAAAAAAAAGGGAGGAAAGCTTCCTGTCTTGCTGTGCATATTAACACGCCTGGATTATGTAAAAGACCACCCTCGGCCCCCACCTTTTCCCGTCCTCATTTTCTCTCTCCCTCTGCTCCCTCTGTCTGTCTCTATGGCTATTTCTGCTCTTCCATCACTAGGACACAGAGGAGTAGTGTCTGGAGAAGCGTGGTTTAATCACCCGTTTGGCCACAATCAGCAAATCATTAAAGGGCTTCTTTTGTCCTTTAGTCTTGTACTGAATGGGTTCTGTGATTTCCTGGGGAACAGGCCAGGTGATTAGAAGCAAGGCTGCTAGGCGATGGACCAACATTTGCATCTCCTTACACCATATTTGGAGAGAATTGGCGGTGCTCTTTCGGGAGGACGAGAATGACACTTCTACCACTCTGTCGACTCTAAAGCTTGAGAAATGTCTAAGATGGAAAAACAAGGTGTCAAATGATTATGGAGTCCATGGTGTGAGTAGGTTGGTACAGTAAAAACTCCACACAGGTGCATACAGTATGTGTGTGTGTGGGTGTGTGTATGTTTTTTTTTTTTAATTCAAGCCGGTCTTTAAGAAGTGCCCTTTTGGCACTCCACTGTCCAACGAATGAACAGAAACAAGCACCACTGCAAAAACAACTGACAAAATAAGTTAAAGGTCAATCACCTCATTCTCTCCCGACTCCAATTATGCATGCACTAAAATGTCACAGAGTTTCTACATACAGTACAGTACAGCGCGCAAAATGGCCGGTCCACTATCGGATTATAAACCCACACCAAAGAAGGCTGCTCATTACTTCTGCTTGTTATTGATGGCTAATGCCTTGACAGTGAAAACCTCCTTTAATATTTCATGGAGTACGTTTTCATAAGGAATGCATTACTTTTATTGCATTTATATGCCCTATTCATTTATAGGAAAGATAAATGATAAGGTTTACTACCAGCTCCGAATCTCCAGCACTTGCACCGGACTTTGGTGAACAGTCCAACGTGAAAAGATCGAGCGCATTCTGACGTCTATATCACGGGTGATTGGGTAGCCAATCTTAACGCCGGTTTGAGTTATCAGAGTACAAGCGGTAATTGTAAACCCGGGGAAAAAACATGCACAAATGAATAACCTGCTGAAACAACAGATGACTCATGCAGAGAAACCAGACGACACATCTTGGCCAAGACACAACAAAACAGAGATGTTTACAGACGGTGTATATTAGGCAACAAAGCGCAAGTGCCAATACTTAAGAAATGAAATGACAGTTTGGGCACAGGCAAGTTATTGTATGAATAGGTTAACAGTAATTCTTTAAAAAAAAACATGTATAAAAACAGGTTAATGACTCTAAACATGCAGGGAAACCAGACAACACAAGTTTCTCAAGACACACCTATTACAGGGGGGTGAAAAGTCAATTAAACTCTAATGAAGCAAGTAAACAAATCAAATACATTTTTTTAAAATGAATATTTAATTAATATGAAGGTCTTAGGGTACACTCTGGATGGGGTGACAAACCATCATGGGGCTTACACATACACATAATAACACACTTGTTTACATAGTATGGGCATTTTGTAAACGGCAATTAGCCTAATTTGCAGGTTTTTGGACTGTGGGAGGAAACCGGAGTACTTGGAGGAAACCCCCCAAGCAAGAGGAGAACATGCAAACTTCATGCATACAGACCTAAGACGGAATTCGAACCCAGAGCCTGGAAGTGCAAGGTAACAGTATTGAGAGTCCATGTATTGAGAGACATGTAGACTATCGATTAAACTTTTTGAATAAATTACATTTACTCATGATATGATTAGATATATAATTATCACTGGCTTCACGATGGCTCAGTGGTTAGAACTGTCACCTTGCACCACCAGGGTTCAGGTTCGTATTCCGTCTTAGGTCCATATGCATGGAGTTTACATGCGCATCTCGTTTTTGATGGGTTTTCTCTAGGTTCTCTGTGGTTTCCTCCCACAGTCCAAAGACATACTGATTAGGCTAATTGGTGTTCCCTAAATTGCTTGTAGATTGTTAATGTGAATGTTGACAAGAGGTCCTACCGCAGTTGTAAAAATGGGAATAATTACAATGGTCACCATTGGCCTCAACAATCTTTGATTGGAGTACCAGATTCCAAGATGGATAGATGGAAATAATCACTATAAGATATAAACCTGACCACATACAGTGAACTAAAACTTAATCAAACTGAATGCCTCCAAGGTTACCATTGAATATCAGTAACTCAACCTTGGGTGGCTGCCCGCTTTCAGAAGAACTGAGCAGTATAATTAATGAACAAATAGGATTAGAACACCAAGAGTCCCTAAACAGTTCAGCCAGGGTACAGAATATAATATAATCACTAATATAATAATTTCCCAAGCTTGCGTAAGAGAAAAGAAAGACCCTGCAAGGATATGAAGAAGTCCCTGCACTTGATGCTACCGGCAGGAATTGTTTTGAAAGGGGACAGAGGGGGAACAAGTGTGGAAGTTGACTTAAGAGAAGTAGAAGGGGAGACTGGGAAGGTTTAGAATTCTATTCCAAGAGAAAATGAGCAATGTGAAGAAGGGAGAAGGAGAAGAAACAGATGTGACAGGTTGCATAATGATATGGTAATTCACATGTGTGGAAATACTGCAATGGCATTCAGGCTTGTTGGTGAAAAATAACATTTGGTGTTTAAAGACATTTCGAGTTTCTTGACCTGATTGAGAATTTTCTGTAACAAAAAACAGCATGCTGGCCATCATGCGACATCTGAAAGAATGGCATCAGGCATCTAAAAGCAATGTCTATTCATTTAGATAAAAAACTGTGCTTTGAAGGTGCATAAAAGCAGCACAAGATGTTCCTATCAAGGTTGAGAGAGAAAAAAAAAAGAAAGTTTTTGGCATGTGATGTGTTTGTTGGTTATTTGTGCTGCTCCAGTCTTGGCAGTGTCTGGCACTGATGGAGAAGTTATTCTGCATTTTCTGTAGAGGACTGGCAGGCCGAGTGTCTTGATGCTCTTGCACTAAGCCCTAGGGAATTAATTAGATGTTCGGAAGGCAGCATAGTGAAGGCTGCTGCAGACATGCTTGACCTAAACCAAACCAATCATTCTGTAACTCTTTAACTATATGAATGGAAAAGAAAATGAATTGATGAGATCGGAGAACCAGATCTAGTGGTTCCAGCAAAGTCAAGCATTGCGAAAGAGAATTCCCTTGAATAAGGGATGGCCAGGATTTAAAGTAAGCTGCAACCAGCCATCAGCGCTCCAGCACCCTGGGATGGGACACTAGCCACCGTTTTATTTTCCTGTTTAAAAATGTGATGGACAGCAGGAACCAAGAGCCAATTGGATTTCAAGTTTAACAGACTATGTCAAGTTTTCTCTTTGTAGTTATTTGACAAAACGTGCCAACAATGAAAAATCCCTCATCATGTCAAATTTCTTGACTGGTTATTGTTCAGGTCTAAATATACAGTATAATAGCTAGTTTGTTGGCTTAGGTTGGGTAGCTTAGCTCCCTACCGAGTCCATGAGGTAATACCGCCTTGTGAACACAGATTTGATACTAGATGCCTGAAATTTGCTAGCAAACAGTATTGTATTGAAATGTTTCATTTGTTCCAATTAATATTCCCAATTGCATAACATTAGGCGGATCCAAATGTCACCAGTGTATGATAATTTTATGCTAATGTTTAGGCAGGTCATTGGTCATTGGCACAAGATGTACCGTAACTGAAACTAAAGCTATCTAGAAACTATTGTAGAGTTCCACCACATTCCCCAGCCATAGCTATCTGTTCTAAGTTCCCATTTGGCGGCAGAGCCTTTTGTTAATTTGTAGAAAGGATTGAAAACAGGGCTTTTTTTTTTTAAAACGAAGGTCAATTTGATAGGTCATCTGTCTTTTGCGTTCGCTCTCCTCCTTCTATTGATAGAGCGATATTCATTATTCATTCCATTTTCCTTAAACTGCTTTATCTTTCCCCTGACAAATAAAGAAGGAAGGTCTTCTTTACATAACCCAAGCACGTTTCAGTGACAAGACCAAGAAAGTTTTAATTGGCTCAGCAACTCTAGTGATGTTGAGTGACTCAGGGAACTTGCTGGAACCACCCAGATGTGTTTTCCTCATTTCTCATTTTCCCTCCTTCCCTCCTAAGCTTTAGCCCACTTCTTCTCCATGTCTGACTCCACAACATGATTGATCCTGAAACTATAGTCACAGCTTGACAAAGCACTCAAGGGAGAGTGTCTGGTAGAGAGAGAAAGAGAGAGAGAGAGAAAAAAAGAGAGAGAGAGAGAGAGAGAGAGAGAGACACCTCATCTGGTGGTTTGGGGTTTTTAATCACTCCTAAATTACTTCTTCGATCCAACTGCACAGTGTGCTGAAATAATTGCTCAGCGCTGTCCTTGATTGGGTCACAATAATTAGGAATTGAGGAAACTTCCCTGATTGCTCTAGATGGATGGCTCCTAAAGACCAAGGTTTATCCTTAGTGTAAACTGTTATGTTGTAGAAACTGCAGAAGAGCCTACAAATTCTCGTTTAAAAAAATCTTATACCTAATCCATTTTACAGCTTCGTTCAAATTAAAGATGCATTTGGGTGGAACAGGATCTCTAGCGTTGTCAACTAACTTTGACATCTTCTTGTTCTACTTTGTCAGTTTCAGCATGAACAAGCAAAATAACGAAACGCCAGAAAAAGGATAATTTGCTGCATCGGTCACTGATTCAATCAGTTCATAACAACGTTCTACCTGTCCAGGAGACATGGACCTACAGTAATAAGACATTTGACTTCATTCTTTTTTTGGCTAACAGGTAATGATGAATTGTCTATTGTTTTGTGTGTTTTGGAGGCATTGTGCAATTGCGGAGTTACTGCCACATCAACTGTACAGTCCTGACCTTGTTCCAACCCATTTCCACATGTTTGGCCATTAAAGGAGTTCCTGGGGGGCCAGTATTTCAGACGAGAAACAGGCAGGCCGATCATGGCTCCGGCGTACTGAGAAAAATTTCTATCTTGATGGTATCCAAGCTCTAATTGAACGATGGGTTAAGTGCATTAGTCTAGCAGCGGATTATATAGAGGAATAAAAGTAGTTTTCACTCTCATAACTGTTCTGTTTTTTTGCACATTCAATTCAAAATTTGGCCATGCAGCAGATCAATGATCCAAATCATACCAGCGAATCAATTGAATCATCGAAGTAGTTAGTATTGCACATGTGATTTTTTTCATTTTGGCTTAATTTTTTATTAAGCAGGTAATGGCACGATGAACAGTAGTTATATATTGTTGTTCATTTGAGGTTGTAGATGATTTTTTATTATGTTTTTATGAGGGCTGTCAATATTAACGTGTTAACGATGTGATTAATCTAGAAATCTAATGGCTTCCCATAATCGCAGCGCAAATACCCATCTTAGTGTAATAATCAGACATTTAAATGCAGATCATAAGATGACTGAGGAAACATCACTGGGAGTGCTGAATGGGAAAGTTTCATTATAAAAAGCTTCTAGATGAAAGTTTGAATAAAACTCTGAGTTGTGTGTTCGAGCTACCTTCAAGAGGAACTATTTTTTACAAGAATACATCAAATGTAAGATGTGGGAGTGGTAGCTCAGGCAGCTAAGGCTCTAGGTTGTTGATTTTCGGGTCTGAGGATCCATGTTCAAGCCCTGAAGTTGGTGGGTTGCCACACCCTGTACTACCCATCCCCTGAATGCATTTCTGGTCCCATTCAAGAGATTTGAATTGAACATTTGTTAAAATAAACACTTGATCTGATCTTTTTTCTAGTGTTTAAATAAATACATTATTTCTGTGCATGTTTACTTCACTTGTGGGTAGCATTATGTGAAGTGATGAGTTTCAAACAAGTGGTCTGTACACCTCTTGAGAGCAACTCTCGATTTACTTCAGACTTTTATCCACTGGGTCTCACATTTCATAAGCATCTAACCCATCACTGAGACTGAATTCTTGTAACCAATCATAATGCATAACGTATTATATGGTGAGATTTATTGGGAAAGATGGGAAGCCTGACTTCACCTCAAAGTTGGAGAAAAAAAGGATTTCTGTTTTATTAGTGGCAGATTAAATGCCTCACATCAGGCAGAACCACTTTGTGCATTTCAAAAATGTTACATTCTGATTAAATGCTTTGGACCAGTGTCCGTGTAAAAAATTGGAATGTGTAATCAAAATGATTTCAATCAGACTGGAGAAATATTGTCCATGTAAAGGTGGCTACTGTGGTATAACTGGATTTACAGTACACAGGGTCGCGAGGGGCCTGGAGACTAGCCCAGGAGACTTAGGGCATGAGGTGGGGTACAACCTGCATGGGGGTACCAATCCATCACAGGGCACACATATCTCACATGAAGCAGCCCATGCTTGCACAAGCAGGTCAGGTTTAAGGAACAATTGTGGGGCACAAGAGAAATGTTACAAGCCAGACTCTTAAACAGTAATCTTCCTTTGCTGTGTGTTGGTTCAGAATTCACCCGGTTACTGTTGACTGACTTTTCCTGGCAGGCACTCAAACAGGACTCAGGCAACGTGACAAACAAGAACAAAAACATGACCAAAAAAAAAAAAGTGCACTGCGTCATGACCATGTTGTGGTTTGACCTTAGCACAGCCCACTGTGTGGCTACTTACTTGACTAGAGGCCACAATACCCGGACCGGGACTTTAAGCATTAAGCACTGTTGCTTGCCAGTTAATTACCTGGCATTTCCCAGGAGTGTTCGACCTAGACCCCTTGAAAGGCTTTGAACGACTAAGTCATACTAAGTTGTATCAGGAAATTCAAGAAAAATTATACAATTTCAAAGGATATACAGTGGAAATAAACTGTCATAATCTATTATTCTGCGGTTTTAGGTGACAATTACATTAAATTCATGCAGAGAGTCAATATTTGCAGTGTAGCACCTTCTTTTTCAAGACCTCTACAATTCGCCCTGGCATGCAGTCAATCAACTTCTGGGCCACATCCCGACTGATGGCAGCCCATTCTTGCATAATCAATGCTTGGAGTTTGTCAGAATTTGTGTTTTTTCGTTTGTTCACCTGCTTCTTATGGATTGACCAGAAGTTCTCAATGAGATTAAGGTCTTGAGAGTTTCCTGGAAATGGACCCAAAATTTCTATGTTTTGTTCCCTGAGCCACTTAGTTATCACTTTTGCCTTATGGCAAGGAAAAGGCAATGTTGCTCACCAAACTGTTCTTGGATGGTTGGGAAAAGGTGTCTTGGTCCTTTTACAGAATATGAGTGAAGTGGCTTCTTTGCTGCCGTATGAAGGTGAGCGCTAATTGCAGAGGTCTTGAAAAAGAAGGGGCAAGAACCCTGCAAATATTGACTCTTTGCATAAATTCAATGGGGGAAAAAAATCCTTTGGGATTGTAATTATACTCCAGTATACCATACATTAGACAAAAAGATCTAAAAACAATGGTGCAGCAGACGTTGTGAAAATTAATATTTTTTTCATTCTCAAAACTTTTGGCCATGGCTGTTGAGTATTAATTGTTAAAAGAAACTTATTATTAAATATTCTGAGAACAATGAACTATGCAATATGGCATTTTATATGCCCTTTACTTTATGTGGCTATACCACCTGTCCAAAGTTTGGACACATCTTCTAATTCCAATGGTCTTTCCTGATTTTAATTTCTTTCTACCTTGTAAAACAATGCTGGAAGCATCCAAAAATATACGGTAATCTCTTTTAAACAGTTGATATTGAGATGTGTCTGCCACTTGCTCTGTAAATCCTTCATAACTCCTATAATCTGAGGCGCTGTTTGTTAATTGTTGATATTTGAAGTTGGTAACTCTAAATGGATTAACAATAATATTTATTCATGAGAACAAATCAATAAATTAAATACAGGATATAACCTCAGGTCGAGCTAACAACAGTAAAAGGCCATTATTATGAACTTTTAGCTGGGCATAGAGAAAATTATTCTCCAATTTCTTTGACACTACCATGGCTTAAGGGTCACAAGAAGCCATGCTTAATGGAAAAAAAAAAATAATAATGGCACACGGCACACTACTGTAGCACACGCCTCCCTGTTCTCTAATTAGACTCTTGCCAATGAGGCACTTGCTAATGTAATAACTTGAAAACCCACTGTTATGACTCTAAAGGTCTAGGGGACATGCTGTTAGCCTGCTCTTTCTAGATACTTGGTGGGCTTTTGGTGCTCACTGGGCATCACAACTGGATAGCAATGGCACTAATCAGTCTTTAGCTCATTGCCTGTACTAAAGGAGCATTAGTATGCACAGAGACGGGGCTTGCCTGGGCAGCCTGTTCATGACAGTAATGATGGAAAATCTTCTCCTCTAGTCACATTTATTTATTATTTAATAACAAGGAATATGCTAAATGAAAATGCCGCTAACTGTACATATGCTGAGGCACTTCCCACATTTACATGATTTACACAAAGCCACTATACAGTACAATTAATACAATAATGACATAATTACACCATTCTCCAAAGCTATAGTGCACAACTAAAAAGAATTGCTGCCCGAGGTGAAAAAAAGAAAAAGAAAAGAAAAAAAAGATTGAAATCGTTGTTTAAATCACATTTGTTTTTCATGATTTAAAGTATGTGATGCTACAGTAATCAGAAGCTATTTCCCACTGTTCAGTCTTGCTTTCACACTCTCTGGTTTCCTACCACCATACTCTCTCTCTCTCTCTCTCTCTTTCTCTACAGCTCATGCTGAATCTTTGTCTACTTCTACTCATCGAATGACATGCAAATTGTGCGTAGCCGAGCAGGCATCAGCAGAAATAAAGCAATTTAAGACGTGGGACATGGTTGTATAATAGGTTTGGCAAACAGCGATGGTGTGTGCAAACATCACCAAACGGCCTGCCTTAAACACATGCACACACACAAAGGTAGAGAGAGAGAGAGAGAATGTGTGCAAGAGAAAGAGACGCACGGCTAGGAAAGCCCTAATTATCCAACTACAGCCTAATTGTCTGGTAGATGATCTCCGCCTTTTAACCAGCTAAGCTATAATCTATTTTCATCTAAATTACAAAGGACAACTGGTGTAACTCTATTAAGATCAAAATCTATAAAGAACATACGTATAATTATCTAGGAGTATATTCTTTGATATTTGTACCTGATGACCTACTGTATGACTATGTTCATAAGTTAAACGGCCATTTCACACTTGCAGGAGACCTTTTTTTTTGGTCCATCATTGGGATTTTGGTCCATCCATGTGTCATTAGGCAGATCAAGCGAAGGTATATCCGTCGAGTTGCCAGCTGGACGCCTAATTGTCATTCACCCACTACGGGCAATTTGGGAACGGCAATTAACATAATCTGCATGTCTTTGGACTGTCGGAGGAAACCAGAGTACCCGGAGGAAACCCACCAAGCACGGGAAGAACATTATACATATAAACTTCATACACACAGACCTGGGTTGGGAATCGAACCCTTGACCCTGGAGGTGTGAGGCCACAGTGTTTCCATAAATTCTTTTTTCACGATGCATTATAACCACAGCTATAAATTACTGTAATCGAGTTGCAGTACATCAATAATCATAACAATGCATGGCATATGAATGAATGCCTGTATGACCCTTGAATGTTGTCATAGTTAATAATAACATGGTTATATATTATATTATTATAATAAGACCATTATAGAAAACATTCCCAAATTAAAACCCTGATGAGTTCGACTTTATCATGAGAATAGTGATGGGTCGTTCATGAACGTCTTCATGACATTCATGAGTCTTTAACGTGACTCAGAAGAACGAGTAGTCTCAGAGAGTGATTCGTAGGTTATGTACAGGAAACAGAAATGAGTAGTTACCTCTCGAGTCTTTTGGTCCGAATCGTTCGTTCGTTTGTCACGTGACTCCCATTACTGTGCATTACACAGTAAACAGAATTGAGCGGTTCTTCTCATGAGTCTTCCAGTCCGAGTCATTCATTCTTTTGTCACATGACTCCCATAGACGCTATGCAAGTGCAATAGATTCATAAGAACGAACGACTTGGACTAGAAGACTCATGAGAAGAACCGTTCAATCCTGTTTCCTTTGTAATGCACTGCATAGCGTCTATGAGTCACGTGACAAAAGAACAAACGATTCAGATCAGAAGATATGAGAGGTAATCTGCTCATTCTGTTTATCATAATATGTCCTTAACTGCATTGTAATATTTTCATTACTGGAAATATAGCCAGTATTTGTGTTTGTAGACATGTTGGGGGTCTGTTTATTGAAAATGTAACATTTTATTTTATTTCTGATCAAAAGAACCAAAGAAACTAAATGACTCAAAAAAAGATTTGTTCATTTTTGATGACCGAGATTCAAAGAACTGAATCACTAAAATGATCCAAACTTCCCATCACTACATGAACCCTCTGGTAGCTCCCATGTGAATACAAATCTCTAAGGCGATCCCATAACGCATAATAGTGTACCAGTCCCTAAGGACCTCAGACGGCTGTACATACTTATACAAGTATTTATGCACCAAGTATTTAGTGTTTCCAGTAGTTGATTTTATATGAACGATGGGGAAAATTGGCACGGATTTACAAAACTATGCACTTGTTCTTGATTTTCTTTCATTTATTTTATCTATTCATCTCCCTCTCCGCTCGGGCTGCTGTATTACGCCAGCTCCTCGAAAAATTCCGACAATGTCTTCCACCATCTACTCCTATTAAAGCACCGAGGTCACGCCTGGTGCCCCTTTGACTGCGTCCACTCCACTGCCGCCATTCAGCAACCTTTATCTGGTAAATTTCAACAGACTCTCTAATGAGTCTGACAGGTAATTATAGAGAAAGGGCTCTGTCGTGGTCAGGTCACAGCCAACAATAATTAAGATGCAGGTACAAGCTGCTTTTTAAATTATTTTTTAAACTAATTCAGGATCAGTGTTATGTACAGACGTGCTGACCAGGTATGATTGAAAAAAAAGCTGATTTCAGATCAGACTGAAAAAGGGTGACATTAATGTATTCAGGTCTATGAAGGGGATGTTCACAATCTTCAGTATGCCTTGAGAACTTTAATCTTAATTTGGTAATGCTCCCTTATAAGCATTTCATAAACTCTAATAATGCCTCATAAAGCTTAGAAACAGGACACTTTTGTTATAAAGGTCATTTTACACATTGTTATTTACACATAAGGCTATATGTTTAATGACTTATGAAAACATTTCTAACATTATAAGGGGTTCATGAGGCATTATGAACATCATTATAATGATTTATGAAACATTATTACTGGTTGTGGCATTGTTTAAAATGCATTAAACATGTTACAATTATGAATTACTGTATAAGTAATGCCTACTGTATAAGACATTATATCAGCATTATAATGTCTCACTATGCAAACTGGGATTTGGTTATATAAAGTGTTATGAACACTATTTATAATGCATCATGTTAAGAGTTTATATGTAATAAAGATAATAATCCATAATTAGAGTAAAATCTAATTCCCGATAAAGCATTATAACATGATATGAATGCGTCCAAAGTTTATTATACTGTAGATATAACTTCCATTCAGTGCTAACAAAAATATTAAACACATTTTTAATTTTCTGATAAAATCCCCGAATCAGGTCATAGCGTATAATGCATTATGCAACGTTGGGTTGTGCATGTTATAATGCCTCACAAACACTACTTACTAACTACAATCATGATGATTTATGAGTGCGTTATAACTTGTTAAGAAAGTCTTTGTATGTAGATGTTGCCTTCAGAGAAATTGTTACTTTAGTGTTATAACGTATAATTGACAAACAGCGAAGTAATGATAAGCAGAGTTATAATGATTTATGAATATGAATATGGGATTCATAGAAACCGGCGCCTTTATTTTTATTTAAATCCTGGAACTTTTTAAAAATTTGTGCAATATCAGCAGCAGATCATTTATTAGAAACAACAACTGAGACATCAATATTGATCCGACAATAACAAGAAATATCTTAATATAACCTCTATTCCAAGAAATTACATCATAACATAACATATAACATATCATGACATCAATATCAACATCACATAATACACATAATAACACTATGTGACTTATGTCAGCTTCAGGCAGCCTTATTAACACAATGTTACGAAATATTCTCCAAGTTGACATTTGGCAGAGAAATGAAGCAGCGGGAAAGTAACCCAATCAAATTCCACTTAGCAAAGGAGTTCTTAAGAGCAACAAACTCTCTCATGTTGGAGTTTAATTAACATTTACTATTAAGGAAGTCAATCACGTAGCGGCCATTAGGCAGAAACGAACAGCCAAGTGGCTTGTTATTCCCTCGGGATTTGGCCTGATAGATATTCCGCAGAGCTCGATTTCGCAGTCCTAGGGTCAAGCAAGCGAAAGAAAGTCTGAAAGTGCCATTTTTTAAAGGGGTCGGGTGGGGGTGTCTTTGTCTGATGAAATAGTAATCAAGGACTGAGCCCGAGGGAACGATTTCAGAGATCGGGCCAAAATTTCAGGCTCTTAGTGAGAGACTCTCTGATGACATAATCTCACCGTATTGTTACAGCTGTTTTTTTTTTTTTTTTTGGCTTGTAAGAAGACCTTTTATCCCAAAACTTCTATATTTGAGATAGCTCAAACTGCTATAAGAACGAAAAATGATACCATACAGAACATCGCAATCTATAGTGCATTCTCCTAATGATGGTTGGAGTACACTATAGGAAATTCAATTAGCACTGCTGTTTTTGAGCTTTCCTTTTGTACAACTCTGGGAGCGCCGGTTTAATGGTGTGATTGATATACCGATACCACACCTCATGAAACTGTTTAAATGTGTCTCACACCGCTCCCTGGCAGGAAGCTGTATGAAACATATTCCCAAGGCCAGACCAGTGAAAGTGTTTACCCCAGTGTGTAAAAAGCGATACACAGCAATGGAGGACGAGTGAGAGAGAGAACGAGAGTTAGATGATAGAGCCAGACGTCCACGTGATTCCCTGATGCAGATATACGAGTCCCAGAGGTACGAAGGCTGCTACAGTAATATGAAGTAAAGTATAATTAGCTTTGGAGAAAAGCATTTATTAGATTTGTGCCGAATACGTCAGTAGTGAACTCCAAGACGGAGCCGTGGTCCCTTTTGGCGGTTCTGAAGTTCAGGGCTCGGTTTGATTATTCCGCTTGAGATTTTTTTATTACAAATCATCGTGGAAACATATTACGTCGTGCAATGAGAGAAAGACAAACAAACCAAGCAAACCGCGTCTCACGAAGCGAGATGGGACGCTTACAGTAGAGGAACAGAAAATGGAGAAGAAGTTCCGAGTTCTCCATTTCATTCATCACATTAATTGAGAGAGTGGATTTAAAAAGGCTACTGTAGCAACCAGCTTGGAAAAAAAAGAAAAAAATCCATCAAAGATCCGCTCGAATTGCAGGAGAGCACGCTGATCATGCCTCCCGAGGAGAGGATAACTTCTGAACCCATTATGGAGAGAGGCATATTCGAGAGAGTAGGAGAACAAACAAACAGTTTAGATGTAATTTCATATCTCCACTGCCCTGCTAATGAAAGAATAATGTGCTGCAGCATCAGGTTTTCGCCTCCAGCGCTGTACACGAGAAATGACACGCGGACTCGTATTATTCGAAGGAACTCAACAAATAATTAATGCGAGCAAATCTTAACAGCTTCATTTCCGCAGCAGGTCAAACGCCAAACTAAATTTTCTAATTATAACGCAAACACCGGAAGCTGGAAACATGGCCAATTTGTATGTATGTAAGCGAAAAGGTGGAGGAGTCGCCGTTGTCAGAGGTAACAGAGCTAAAGCTTTCCACGGGAAATGTTCAGGATTGACGGATTTGCACCAATTGCACTATGCTTAGCTATTTTAATTGGCACATGGCCTTATCCAGAGCTACTTACAATTTTTTGTTGAAATTTCATTACACACATGAGCAGTTGATGGTTAAGGGCCTGGCAACGGTGAAATCTGGGTGGAGCCGTGGTTTGACCTGGGACCTTCTGACCAGTAATCAACAGCCTAACCACTGAGTTACACCAAAAAGGACAAACTAGAGACTGGACAGGAATGACATTTTTATAGCTACCATAGTGTAAGTGATAACATGAACTTCCATGAAGTTCCCAGCTTTTTTTGAGGGAAAATTATTATATAGTCGATTCATAATAAAGTAGCATAAGTTTTCTAGAACATGTGGTTAAGTGGAAAAAACATATTGTATATATTGCAGCTTAACATAGTTATTAGGTTAGCTACCATGCTGTGCTTTAAACAATCTATGACAATAGTGAATTCTTGCTGGTACTACAGTATGTAGCTAAAATTTGAGACTTGTAAGGTCTCTAGTTCTCCTGTTCTGAATCCCAAATAGCATTGAATGGAAATCTAAAATGGTTTTTGTAGCGTGTACTAGAATCCCTTGTTCCACACACCAAGTAAGTGCCCTTGTTCCGGGGGGTTGGAGAGGGATTTACGATCCAGCTTTGTACTACAACTAATTAGCTTCGCAGCTTATGTTACAGTATCTGTAAGCAAACTTAATGAGGTGAGTCTTGAACCTATTCAAGGGTAGGGTCAGTGGTTAAGGCATTGGACTATGGTTCAGAAGGTCCCAGGTTCAAATCCCACAACCACCAAGTTGTCCCTGTTGGGGGCTTGAGCGAGGCCCTTAACCCTCAACTGCTCAGATGTGCAATGAGATAAAAATGTAAGTCGCTCTGGATAACGGCGTCTGCCAAAATTCCGTATTGTAAATGTAAAACTGACAGCGCTGTAATCGGCATGCAATACTGTTGACGAAAAAAGACGAGACTAAAATGTGGTTTAAAAACTAATAAAACATCTGTGTTTATTTTCGTCAACATATAACCGTCATCACAATCCGCTGCGATACGGTGTTCATTCGAGCAGCAGTGTTTCCCGGGTCACGGCGCGCGGTACTATATATCAGGAGGAGTTTGCGCGCAGTGACGGGAGGTTACAAGCTCAGTCATCTTTAACTCTTCGTCAACATGGCAGTACTACTCGGGCGAAAGGGAAGAGACAATATTTGGGCCCATTTTCGTTATATTGAACCTGAGAAAAAAAGCCGATGTGTAGTAATATCGGAGGGGAAACAGTGGGGGAAACACAGTTGCTGGGAAAAATACCACAAACCTGAAGAGACGCATCAAGGCATACCATAATAATCACACTCTTTGTAATAATTATGTTACCACATGTTACCATGATTATGTTGTGATGCATTTTATTTTAACCGTCGCCAAACACATTAAGCTAATAGATTAGCAAATGATTGTGACCCAGAGGAGATGTAAGTGTGTAAATTCATATACACCATGTTCCAAATTATTACGCAAATGATATCTTTCTCTGATTTTCATAATTAGTCAATACAAATGACAGTCAGTATAATTTTCAAGTCATCAACCATTAGGGTATATTTCGAATTTTATTGAACAAACCTCCTAATGATAACAATATTTATTTCAAAAATAAAAAACTGAAAATGCACTGTTCCAAATTATTATGCACAACAGAGTTAAAACATTTTATAGGTTGTAAAGAACTGAAAATGGGCTTTTGTT
>JAQMYI010000013.1:12940685-12950782 GCA_030014275.1 Clariallabes melas | reverse complement strand
TTCGTTCCACTTCTCACGTGTACACCACTTTGTATTGGTCTTTCACGTGGAATTCCAATAAAATTGATTCATGTTTGAGGCTGTATTGTGACAAAATGTGGAAAAGTTCAAGGGGGCCGAATACTTTTGCAAGCCACTGTATATGTATATACTGTATGGTGGCAAGGTGGCTTAAGGGTTACCACTGTCGCCTTGGACCTCTAAGCTAATTGGCATTCCCAAATTGCCCATAGTGTGTGAACCATAGCTGGGAACCATATACTGTATCTAGACATATAATAAAACTGTAAAGTTGGCGTGTCTGCACATTTGCGAAAAATTTTTTTGGGGGGACGTAAGATAGAGTAATAGAAATAGAAAATTGAAATTTTTGTCTGTCTGTTTGTTTGTGCATGTATCACATAAAAACTACTAAACATATTTTAATGAAGTTTTCACACATGTATTTGGTCGAGTTTCAGATAACATATAGGCTTTGTTTCATCGCAATCGGCCCACGGGAAGAGAAGATATGCTACTTTGAAATTAAAATGTAATTGAAAAACGTCCTTATATTATAATTCCTCTCACAATCCAACAGATGGCGCTGTATATTTTTAATAACTGCTTACAAGTGCGCAATTGAAATCTACTTAATAAATGCAATCTCACACCTTCATTCGCGCACTTTGCGGTAGCACATAAAAATTTTTGTTAATTCCATTTTATTTTATTTACAATATAATGTTAAACATGTCACCATAACAAGGCTAAGTTTTGTATTTAAAAATAAGGTGTGTAGCCAGGCAAAGAGAATTTTTTTTTTTTAGCTTTTCAAACCTCTGTTTAGTCAGCTACGCTGCTAGTTAACTGTCTGCTAGGCATCTACAGTCATGGTTAAAAGTTAGTGCCCCCTCTTTTATTTATTTTTTATTGTAAAAACGTAATACAAAATTGTCTGATTTTAGCGGGTCTTAGTATTAGGCAGATACAACCTCAGACGAAGAACTTTTCATCGTGCCATTATTTAACTAACAAAAATGACACCCAAAAACAAAAAAAAATGATGGAAACATGTCTAGCAGTACAAAGAGGAAAAGTAGAATGTTCCATGTTTACGCAGTTCTACTTGCAGTAGCCTGTAATCTGCACCTTGCTCTCCAACCGAGTATGTGAATCACACGAAATCGCAAGGAAAATCCTCTGCACCTGTTTCCAGCGACGATCAACAACGAGACAAGTTGCTGTGCCAACAAGAAAGCGAGCCCAAGCAGATATTCCCACAAGGCGCCATCTGTAACAACACCTCGGTTTTACACGGAGGAACAAAGGAAGGAATGAGACGAATAAACATAATTACGATTGTAATCACAAGTTGTTTTACAGGTGAATTCTCAGCACATATTAATCCCTGCCTGTTTCGGCGCGTGGGCAGATCGTGTTATTTAAAATTACATGTTAAACTTTGTTCGTTCCTGAATGCTTAATGAATAATAACCAGTTTGCCCCGAGCTCAAAGGTCAATAGCTGACCCATCCGCCCTGCAGACGACACCGTTATTATTTCTCATATGCGCTTGTTTGTGTTGCACCCGACGTGCTCATCATCGCTGAATCATCCTATTGAGACTTAATGCTTTCCTAAATGGCAACAGCCAGTGGGACCAGAGACGCATCTCACCAGCTGAGCCATGCACATAAGAAAATACATCGATGTAAACTCGAACCGTGTCATATTTTCTCCTCTTCCACTCTATCATCTCGAAATCCCAATACAAAACAAACCAAAGCATGAATATTCAAAAGAAGAAACAGAAATCTTTTTTTTTTTTTCCATTTTCCCTAAGACAGTGCTAAACCCATGCATAATCTAATAGGCCTTGTTTATTAATGTGTGCGGCTTCCACAAGCAGCAGGAATCAGTGTGCAGCCTCGCATAGCGGCACTTTAATATCAACCCTAATTAATAATTAACACCGAGCTTGCATCAGCCGTACTCTCAGTCACTCTAAAGCTCTGCAAACTCTGCAAAGTCTCCTGAGCTGTCACGTCGGCTCATCTTTCAACACAGGAAGGGGAGAAGAAAAAAAACATGCAGGACAAAAGGTCTGTCTTTACAAACATGTTCAAGGGAAAAATCAGATCATGTCAGTCAGAAGTCACAATCTTTTTTTTTTTTTTTGTCGAGTTGATTCAATTAATCAGAAATATCAAGTTATTTTCATAACCTGATATTCCTACCTTCCTATGAATGATCGTTTTATTTATATAATAGTTGCTGACATGAGTATGATTATATACTGTATGTGTATTTACTGTACAACAATGAATGTATACACATAAATGTGTTAAGACTCTATGAATCAAAAGCCTACATCATGCCGTAACAAATAATAATGCACTTGTGAACCGATATTGTAATGCGTGATGCAATCTACTACAATCTGCTTTGTGGCATGCTATAAATTCAAGAATGAGTTTCATAAATACATGCATGCTATAAGAGCATTTTCAGGTCAGAATCTTGCTTAAATAAATAAGTAATCAATTACAACTACATCAAATTATGGGAAGTCCCCTACATACGAACATTTCAAAGATATGAACATGCATTTGCACATGTTCAACCGCAATAGTTACATCACATGTCTGGTGCACATTATCATGTACGTGCAAGCGTGCATCCCAGGATATCCGAATGCAAGCATAGCGATGAAGCCGGTACTGCTACGAATCGCCGAGCAATAACGATGGAGACAAAAGTGAAAATAATTGAGAGAATGGAGCGAGGTGAAAAGATGGCCATTGCTCGTTCTTCTTTTACCGAACATGTTAGTTTTATACTGTGTATTGACAATTGTGTTAGCATCCTAAAGTACTTAGACGATGTTTGTTTGACTTACGAACAAATTGGACTTACGAACGAGCTTTCGGAATGTGTGGTGGGGACACAAATTTAATTTCATTCATTATGTAAAGTATGCATTATGTAGCTAGTACTGGGTTGAACCATTTTTTGCCATCAGTACTGCCTTAATTTTTCATGGCATAGATTGTATGGTATAGATCCACAAGGTGCTGGAAACATTCCTTTTTGAGATTTTGGTCCATATTGACATGATATCAACACGCACTCCTTGCAGATTTATTGGCTGCACGTCCATGATTCAAGTCTACCATTCCACCAAATCCTAAAGGTGCTCTATTGGATTGAGATCTGTGACTGTGAGTGTGACTGTGGAGGCCATTTGAGATGATTTAGGCTTTGTGACAACAATACTCAGATGAGCTGTGACATTTAAGCAATGCTCACGTGGTAAAGTACCAAAATATCCCCCACACCATTATACCACCAACAACCTGAACTGTTGATACGAGGGAGGATGGATCCATGCTTTCATGTTGTTTATGCCAAGTTCTGACCCCCACTGTTCAAATGTCACGAAGTCGAGACTCAACGTTTTTCCAATCTTTTTTGTCTATTGTCCATGGGGTCCGTGTGAATTGTAGCCTCGGCTTCCTGCCTGTTCTTAGCTAACACGGTGTACTGCAGTCATCTTCTGCTGTAGCCCTTCTGCTTCAAGGTTTGATGTGTTGTGCATTCAGAGATGCTATTTGGCTTATATTTGTTATAACAAGATGTTGTTACATCATTTGAGTTACCATTGCCTTTCCTTTCAGCTCAAACCAGTCTGGCGGTTCTCCTCTGACCTCTGGCATCAATAACGCATTTTTACCCAGAGAAATGCTGCTCACTGGATAGTTTTCTCTTTTTCAGACTATTCTCTGTAAACCCTATAGATGGTTGTGTGTGGAAATCCCAGTAGATCAGCAGTTTCAGAATTTCTCAGATCGCCTTGCCAGGTACCAACAAACATGAAACATGGAAAGTCATTTAACTCGCCTGTCTTTCACGTTCTGATGCTCGGTTTCAAATTCAGTGGACCATCTTGGCCGTGTCTACACACCTAAATGCGTTGAGTTCCTACCATGTGATTGGCTGATTGGATATTCGCAGTAACGAGCAGTTGAACAGGTGTAGCTAATGTGTATAGGTTTGGGATAGTTTCCCATATCAGCACAGTGCTTAATTTCTCAATATTTGTTCCCAAAATATTACTTACTTACCCACTCACTCATTGCACATGCTGCTTTATCCTGTACACATGGTCGTGGGGGGCCTGGAACCTATCCCAGGAGACTTAGCGCACGAGGCGGGGTGCCAATCCATCGCAGGGCACACACACTCACACTCATGCTCATTCACACACTATGGGTAATTTAGGAACGCCAATTAGCCTACTCCGCATGTCTTTGGACAGTAGGAGGAAACCGGAGTACCTGGTGGAAACCCACCAAGCACGGGGAGAACATACACACAGATCCGTACCCTGGAGGTGTTAAAGTGCTACAGTAAATATGACTATTTTTAGGATGCTGATGTAAAAAACAAGTATAACTTCAAGAATAACTTCATGTTATCACTTAAGTTATAACAGCTACAAAGTTTTCAGATGTTTTTCTCTTCTTTCTCTTGATTTTAAAATCAAAGAATAGGATTGAAAACAGTTTTAAGGAATATACTTGAAGAATTTCGGGCATAAATCATCTCCGTATTTTGGAGTAATTAATCCGTATCTGTATATTTTAGCCTTCCTGTATCGCTTATTGCTTTTAGATGCATGAGCTCCCATGCTTTTAATGCAAATTCCCAGTGTACATTTGCTCCTGACTAACCAACTGAAATATTCTAGTAAGTGTATAATCTATATGGAACCAACCCCTTATCTGCGCATTGCACCGACTCTGTCAGTAAAAGAGGTGGTAATTTGAGATATGGTGATTTTGTGGCAACATAGCGCCCGGGAGGAGGATGATGATGAGAGAGTGATGAATCCTTGACACTGCTATAATTATCGTTTGATAAAGCTAGGGAATGCAGAAGGAGGCATTGGCAAACACGGCTTGAGTAATGATTCAGTCTATTTCAATATGCCACCCCGTCTTTCACACATCACTCACGCTGCCTATTGATGGAGCAGACCATTATAATATTTTCATAGCAGATTGTGCGTGTGTGTGTGTGTGTGGTATTTGAACGAGTGTGTATGTGCCATCAGTCAAAGAAATGTACTTTCCAACAGAAAGCCAGGGCGGAAAGACTAATATGTTAGTCGGAAAATATTAATCAGCTTGCTACTTCCTTGACGGCCGGGACACTGTGAAGATTTTTTCCTTATAGCGTTGCACTATTTGATTAAAAAAAAGTGAGATTTATCACTCACTCACTCATCGTTTATACCGCTTTAGCCTGTATACAGGATCGCGAGGACCTGGAATCTAGCCGAGGGTACACCCTGGATGGGGTGCCAATCCATCGCAGGGCACAATCCAGGCAATTTGGGAAAACCAATTAGCCTAATAACTAAGCCAACGCACTGCTGTCACTTTAAGTTTTACAAAGTTGCATGATCTTAGTTATCAGACTCGTCTTTAAATCCATTTCATAAGGTCCCCTGGTCTTCTTCCTTCCCACTTTCATCTCTGGTTTATTGAAAGCGCTATACAAATAAAAATGAAACTGAACCGAATTTAACCTGACTTTCATGTAACCGACTTATTAAACATTAAATATAACCCTGTTATCATATACACCGTTTCCCCACTTATTACCGCTCGCATCGATTCGTCATCTTTCTCCCGCCCCGCTCTGCCTTTAAGCGTTGCTACAATGCAGTTTCTCTTAAGCGATCGATAGCGCCTTCACCAGAAACCAGTAGCGAGTCCACCTGCACTGCAGAAACACACAAAACGCCCTCGCTGCCTTGCTTCGATCCCTGTACTGACTGGACAGCTGCTCGGGAAGGCGTTAGACAAGCACGTCCTCTGGAGTGGAACAGCATGGCGGTAAATCAGTGGCGACGGAGAGGGAGGGCTGAGAGGTCGCGCAGGACGTTTCGAGCGCCGAGAACAAGACAGCGGGTGATTTCGGTCTCTGATACACGGCAAGACTTATTTCTGCATGCTAATGATTTCCTCACACGTTGGCCAAGACGAGTCAGTGGTCCCCCTGGGAGACGGTGACCTGGACTCTCATATCGCTGATGCTACACAAGGGCCGTTCAGAAACACGGCTCATTACCAGTCCTCGTGGGAGCCGGGCTATCTTGGGGGACAGAGAGATAGAAAACATAATGAGTAAATTCTCTGAATTTGACTGAGGCACGGCTGCTGCGAGGTCGGAGTAATCATCATTAGTGAAGCACTTTTTGTAAGTCGCTCTGGATAAGAGCGTCTGCCAAATGTAAATGTAAATGTAATGTTTTCGCTGGTTGTAGCTGTGAAAGTCAGTGAATTACTGCTATTTAGGAATGTGAGAAAGCTTTTTTTTTTTTAAAGGAGATGATGATTAGCAGCCTTAAATGTTCAACGCACAGGACTTCCCATTGGAAATAAAGTGCTTATACTGAAATATTAATAATGTGCTCAGTTATTCTGGATTGTTCATGTTGTATTTCTGTTATATCTGGAAGAAAGTAAGTCGTGCATTCCGGTTTGACATAACAGGTCACTTTGTTAGCGTCATTAATATGAGGGGGGGAAAATCAATATTAAATATTAGTGATAATAGTTCAATTTCGCTGTTTTCTCATGCGAAATCCAACATCGAAATATTGCAGACAGAAAAAAGTTTATGGAAATGATGTTGAGCACTGGGGATGAGAATCAATACTATATTATCATGATACATGTACTGTAGATGTCGACTGAATTAAAATTGCGATTCTATAACTATCATGATTTTTCTAAAATATCCCGATTCGATATTACATTTTTCCCAGATTTTGTTACAATTTTAAACCTTATTACAACCCAAAAAGTTGTAATAAGTAATTAAATGTATGGATGTAAATATAATATAAAACATTAGTTTTCTTACTTAAAACCAAGCAGAGCATTTAAACAATACAAACCAACTTTAAATACAAGAGTTTAACATTTATCTTCGAATTAAATTAAGTAAAAAAGGATAAAATCGCTGTCAATGGCGATAATTATTATTTCTAAAAAAAAAACTTATAAAAATATAAAGTATTATATAATATATAATAAAAACAAGTACATGTAATTCATTCACTCCTACTACACGGGATAAAACTGTAATAGTTCAGAGTGCACCACCTGTAGGATTATTAAGAAACGGCAACATTTTACCACCGCAAATGTCTGCAAAGTGTTAATTGTTTGTGGATTTTCAACTGATTTGTACTCAGGATCATTAGAGACAGGTACAGTATTATCATGATATAAAGTGCGTTTGAGATACAGAGTTTGAAGAAAAATGCAAATCGGAGGCTTTTACTCATTTATATCTGAGGCTGAACAGCCGATCATCAACTGGTCACCACCTGTCAGACTGAAAAAAACAGCCAATTCTGGTCACTGGCCGATCGACCAGTCCATCTCTATTATAAATGTAAAAGTAGCCAATTTTGGAGTCAGTGTGAGTTACTTAGAAAATTGTTAGAAAGTTAGAAGTAGTTAGTTAGAAAGTCAGTGAGAAAGTTGAGTTTTTGAAGCTACTCCGTCACTTTCTTTAGTTAGAGATAAATTCTCAAATTTCCACTGGCATCACTACAACATTTAACACCAGTATAGTTATAGCTATACCAAAAATCCAAGTTCTAGGATTACATTATTAAATCTTTATTACAAACATCATGCGACTCATTCATGGATTATTAGATTTCCACAGAGTCAATGGGGAAACCCTTCATCTCATCACGAGGGAGGTTTTTATCTACTAAACAAAAATATTTTACAGGCGACATATTTGTCAGTTTTCTAGGAAATTGCTTGACCCACTAACTTTGCCAGCTGAGTCAAAAATCATCCGCACTCTGGCTGTAGAATTTACTTTAATTTACTATTAAAAAAGACAAATACATAATGTTTTTTTGACATAATCTCCAATTTGTCCATCAGGTAACAAGCTTTCATATAGACTCATTAAAAATAAAAATCTTCTCAAAAAGAAGTCCGACAATGTGGGCAGAAGTGTGTATGCAAGATCACGATGCTCTTAGACATCAGTCCTCTGTTTAGGGTTCAGCACTGCAATAAGCGTCTCACCGTTGATTGTTGAACCATTTTCCTGATAATGTCTCGATACAGGCCCTTGAGAATCCCAGAACACACATCCATTTTTTCTCGCACCTCAGTTATAAATGAACTGATGTAACACATTCACACCTGCACTGCATCGACTGGGGAGAAAGCAGCCTTGAACTTTGGAACGAGCTGGCAACACGCAGATCATTTTTGACTCAAACTCATACGTGCATTATAGCCGGAGATGATTAGTGCAAATATTTATTAGTAGCTTCCAAAAATGTTGCCAACTTTGCAATTATGCACTGGGTGTTGCCAAAGCAATCAATCAAATAAAGAAAGTGAGGAGAAGTATAACCGTGCAGATAATACAGGGGGCGCAGGGGAATAACAATGCATGGAAACAATATTTATAAAAAAAAGAGACATGATGGAAAAGTTGCTGCAGGAGGGGAACAGAGGATCAGAGTCATGTAGGAAGATCTCCAGAGACACAGCTTTGATGGTGAGGTCATGAAGCATTGTGGCCCTGAACCGCGGAGCATGCTCGGTTCGGAGACGCTGCACCACACAAGGACACCTGACGCATAGTTGCTATGGGCAACCAAGGTAGGGATATACTGTATGTGTCTGTGTGTGTTTATATATGTAGGTGGATGTGTACAGTTCGGAAAGCTGAGAGAGCTGAAAGGATTTCTGTGTGTGTGTGTGTGTGTGCGTGCGTGTGTGTGTGTGCGTGCACTGTGGCCACTGACATCGACAAAATATGTACAGTACCGTTGACATGCAGCATAGAATGTCTGTGTTAATGCACAAACACACACACAAACACACACACACGTCTATCATCAATTCCAGAGCGTGAGACATTTTATACACGTAATTGCTGGAGCTGTCCTTATAATTAATATAGCCTGATGTGTGAAGTGACACAAACCACATCCTGGTCCAAAAAACAGAAGAGACCTTACTAGTATCTGATAAAAACAATATTCTTTTTATAAATAAGTGCATTATGCATTATGACATCATGCATGTCTTTTACTATTATAATTGCTCACAATTATATACACATGCATAACACATTATGTTTTGCATAATGCATTATGCATAAATTATTATTAAATTTAAATATTTATAAAATGTTTAAATACCACATTACTGTATAAGTAGTCCTTACAACACATTGCACAACAGTTAGTTCAGATCGAGAGGCATTTAACGAGAGTGGTGTTAATAGAGCATAACAGCACTGGGACGCTGTTAGTGATTAACTCCCAGTTGTTAGCATGGACAGAGGAGAGAGCGGCTGGCTGTCAAAAGCCACATTCAAAACCAGTCACGGATACACTTTCAGCAATAAAACATTCAGCAATCTGATATCATTACATCATCTTAAACACCGCTTTAGTCTCCATAGTAATCGCTTCTAAGTCTATCCGAATTGCCTCTGCCTTTGCATCCGCGTTGTTCATGACTTCTTCACCGCTAACGTGAGCTACAAAGCAAACTAGCTTCTAACGCAAGGCTGAATCCCAAATTGCTTTCTAATCAATGACCAAGGGGGACTCCTTGGTGTGGAACAAAGGATTATACACCCTACATAGCGCACTAGTTTTCCATGTTATATCATATGGGATTCAACCTCTAAACCTGGAAGTTAGCTAATATTCTAAAAACAGCAAAAAGTGGGAAGATAAAGTAAATCTCGTAAGTTTTTCAGTCAGGACTGTCCACCACAACCATAGGTTATTCTCCTCACCTTTTGTCTACGTAGTCCCGGAAAGAATTTAAATCTATTTCCCAACTTTTAATTACATTAACTTTCGGTTGCTAACTGTCAGTCACCAGACCAACGCTAGTTTCGCCAGTCGCGGAAGGATACGTGTTTGGAGGAGCAAGATAACTGATTAAATAAGCAAACAAATCTTCTTCTTCTTTGTCTTTCAGCTGTTCCCTTTCAGGGGTCGCCACAGCGAATCATCTGCCTCCATCTAACCCTATCCT
>JAQMYI010000013.1:12916046-12936220 GCA_030014275.1 Clariallabes melas | reverse complement strand
AACGTTGTTTCGTTTCACTGTGTACTAACTGTATATGGTTGAAGTGACAATAAAGCCTACTTGAACTTGAACTTGAGATAAAAAAATGTAAGTCGCTCTGGGTAAATAAGCACGTCTCCCATATACCGTGATGTAAATGTAAAGCTCATTAACGCTTAACATTTTGTTTCTTGGTAGCAAAACTATTCAGAATATATTTTGGCTGTTCCAAATGACTTTACAGCAAGAGTATAAGAGGTACAACTGAATATTTACGGGATTAATGACCACGAAGGGTTAAAAAAAGAAGTCCTCAGAATAAGGGTTCTCAAAACAGCCCAAAGTCGGCAAACTTACAGCTGTTGACACAGTAGCAGAGGATGATGAAATATTGCCTGGTCTACTTATGGCACACACATGGTATTTAATATTAATGTAGAATGAGGTATTTAGGCAAGCAAAGAAAGAAACAAGCTATGACTTCTACTACTACTACTACTACTACTACTACTACTACTACTAATAATAATAATAATAATAATAATAATAATAAAAGTCACACTGGTAGATAAAAAGAATTAGGTCACTCCTTTCTTACTTCCATGCTCAAATTTTTACTTTTTTCACCTCCACGTTTTCATCTGTATCGGCTGACAGCCTCAAATCCGTGGAGGAATATGCCAAACATTTCCATGTTAATTATGTAAATTTAAACAGCTTAGCAACTTGAGATGCAAGGGAGCTGCAATCCAATTATATGAACCAGCAGAGGAAGAAAAAGAAAGGAAAGGAAAGAAAGAAAGAAAGCAGAGATGGTTAAAAAAAAAAAGGGACATCGCTATTTAAGGGAAGAAAGAGGACCGTCTATTGGATTTAGTCTGCCATTTCAGTACATCAAGAATCTCAGTTCACTGCTCAGTGCTTAAAATCAAACCTCTTAGGATCAGTTTCTCTAGGGCACAATATGAGTGTCTATTTACTGGTGGGCGCGGGGGTGGAGGGTGGTATGGAGGGATAGAAACTATATATTCTCTCCCTTTGGAGAAATGATGCCTCAATGCCAGGCGCATAAATTTTGACTAAGTTCTCTGGCGAATGGTAGGCATTATAAATTTAATTCACGGATGAGCACTAGGGGATGCCAAGAGCCAATAACGTCAATACAGACTAAGCTGAAGCCAATTGCCTGCAATGTGTGTGCCTGTTTGGCAGACACAGATGCTTGATTGATACAGATTATGGCTAAAAGCCGTGCAGAGGATGAAATGAGCAGGCGATATGTATGAGAGCAGCACCAGGAGGTGGCAAGACAATGTTAAAAAAAAAAAAAAGTATAATGAGAAACATTAAAACATGTGGTGAGGACTGCAGCAGCTAGCATAACACAAACTATTTCAAAACATCCTGGATGGTTATAATGATGACAAAAAGGTTAAGAGGTTTCTTTGCCAGCGTAACATCTTCTAGTCGCTATTTAAAAGCATAGCCATAGAAAAAGGTTCCAAGCACCATGGATAATGCCTAAATTGGCATTTCTGGAAGTGAGCAAGAGTGGGAAATGTAAGCAATTGCAAGATCATTGGTCATGTCTTTTGGGCAGGTGTCAAGGAACCGGGCAATGTCCAATTCAATCACATTTTATTTGTACAGCCTTTTCAACAGTAGACATTGCATTGCCAAAAAGCAGAAATTCTTCAGAAGTACCTCTATATTTCTAATAATCAATGCCAGTGGCAACAGAGGAAAAAAGAAAAACTTCCTGTTAAAAAGTGTGGAAGACACCTCGAGAGGAAGCGCACGGAAAACGAACTCATACTTTTCTACGTGACATCAGGTATAGTATAATACAGGAGTAATCTAGCCAACCCTAGTCCTAAAGAGGCATGTTTTCCAATTATCCCTGAATTATTCACTGCTGATTGTCCTCAGTGAATCAGAAGCTGGAAGGTACCAATTTTCTATGTCTTAACCCTCATCCTAGATGGTATCATCCAGCTTGTGATTGACTGAACACACCTGATCTAGGTATTCAGCATTGAGTAGTGCAGGGATAATTGGAAATCATGTAGGGCTGTGGCTCTTGAGGACCAGGGTTGGTTACCCCTGCGATACTGCCTATGTACTGTAATATCAAACAGTATGAAGTGCATTAATATGATGTTCACTGTAAGCATACTGGAAGTAAGTGTCCTGAGATGACCACAGTATAGTGATTATGTTTATCTGCAGTGTCCAGATAAGGGTCACTGAAGCAAAGATGAGAATTGGGCATAAACTGTTTTGGTAAGTTCACATCTTTAGGGCCTTCACCAAGTCAGCTCTGTTTTTCTATAAAGAAACTTGTAAGTTTAGAAGTTGAGCAGGGCGTTCCTACTATATCCCCAACCTCCTGAAAATGGTGCTCATTCTATTAATCACATAATGTTTTGGGATAATGGTTACAGCCAACATCCATCAAAACATGCCCAATACACTAGACCACCCCCAGGAGTTTGCTTATATCCTTAACAGTTCCACAGAGTTCCCTGGCTGACATATAATACGAATGGCTCAATTCCACTTGAAACATAAAGACAGTGAGTATTTATCAGTATTTATTACAATCCTGTCCTCCAAACTGACACACAAACAACGCAACCATGACCTGCATTGTATTATCTACAAATAGATGATCTCAAGGCTGGTCCAGATGGTCAGATTAGTGAAAGTCCCTTTGAAGAACCTGATCATGCATCCTAGAATCAAGGACATGTCCCCTGCTCTAGACACTTTCCATTTGAATGCATATATGAATTTCATTGGTTTATTGGAGCTGATAGGTCTACTGGTGTGCTGGAAGGTTCACAAACCAAAATGTCAAATGTGGACAAAAGAACTATACACCAGGGATTTTGAACACTTGAATCAGCGATCAGGAACACTGGAACTACTCAAGGACTTGACCTTATTCCCCTGCCCAAGGCGCTCTTCACATGATAGTCACAGCAGGGTTGCCATCAAATTTGATGGGTTTTGGTTGCAAAAGATGATGGGATAGCCTACAGGGCAGAGTTGATAGATCTACAGTATACTGGTGTGCTGGAAGTATGAAGCCAAGTGAAGGCAGTTGACCAAAGAACAAAAAATTTGGACTTTGGACTGCTGGTTACATTTCTTAGCAGTTTACACTGGTGTATCATTGAATGTTATGGGAAATACTCTGGTCTGCCAAGCCAAAATGTCATCATCTCTTGAAATTTTAAATAAAAAAGATTAGCTCCAACCAACTTTTAACATAGCCTGTTCACAATCCAGTTGTCTGGCAAGCAGAATAAATTAAGGATATCCAAGTTGTAATTTTTCAACCACCGGCTGGGAATCTTTTAGCCAATTCCACTCTCACCTTCAACACCCACCATCTACCAATTCCAACATAATGAACTCTATGTTAAGCCTTTAATAAACTGCACAGCAGCCTCCTACAGCTAACAATTTCCCCTTTCAATTCTTAATGTAGATTGCATAGTAATAACAGCTTGCAATATAATAGCTACTTTCCCTCCAATTGGACTTTCTAGGGACAGTATCTCGATATGCTATGTCAAAATCCTGTATTTTAAATTTATTCTTAAATTTTTTTTTAACTAAGGCTCTACATGCATGTGCATACACACTCTTTTGTACTGAAAACAAGTTTCTTGTAATTCTTAGTCAGGAAAAAAAATTAACGTGACCTAAAACACTGCTTGAGTGGGCTGCCTGCTGAGCTTAATAATACTATAATTACCAAATGCTTTATCCACATAAGCATTGAGTGTTTTTTAATTTCAGTGCTTCTTGTGAAGCTACAATTACATTAAAATTCCCTTTTATGACTATAGCCTTACTGGGGATCTCCATTAAGATCTGCAATGTTACACCTGAATGAAAGGGTCTCCGTACATTCCTACTTCAATTTCTCTGAGGAAAAGCTCAGAAATCCCAGCGTTAATTGCATGTCATTCACAATTTAGATTTCGGAGTTCCTCAAAGCTCAATATTAGGTCCATTTGCATTGCACATCACGTGACTGTGAAATGCTAGGTTAAGCTGCATAATTTGAATAATGCGTTACAAGGACCTGAGATTGGACTATGCTTGGGTACTACGTGTCAGTACTTTACCTTGACCTTTATTGGTGCTAATATGGGTTACTGAAATGCTGAAAAAGATGTCGTCAATAGCTTTGAATGAAACTTTTTAATACAATACACAAACATGCAACAATAGGGGTCATAACCTTCCTTTGCAGAGCTATAGGCAAGAACACATTTATTTGAGCAACATGGAACCACAATGAAAAACGAGATCCAATTAACTCAAAAATTGGTGCACTCAAAAGTCGTTATTTGGGACCAAAAAAAAAAAAAAGCAAATCAATAATTAATAAAAAGAAGAACATGTGACCTACCATGGCCCCCACGTGTAAGGAAGGGCATCCTGTTGATGGCAATTGGCACAGTGCCATGTTTGTTGTGAAAATGGTGGACATGGTGAGTCGTGCTAAGACTGGACGAGACTCTAGCTGAAACAGCAGGACCAGGGAATGCTATTAATGACAATGACAGGATTAGCCTCCATAAACTGACCCAAAACACTCTGGGTGGGGCTGAGGGCGAGGCGTGCGGGGTGAGTACTAATCCGCTAAGCAAAACAACTGCCCCAAGAGGGAATGGAGAGGGGAGTGGGACTTCCATGCCCTGCCTCCTCATATGATAGGAAGAGAAAGACATATCAGACCAATACAGGATCCATAATTCCTAGATTCCCTTTGAGACAGGGGATACGTCAAGAGATCAGCAGCAAAAAAAAACATAAAAGAGGAAGATAAATTCCTCAAAAAAAAAAAAATTTAATACACGTTTTGAACGAAATATCCAATCAAAAACAGAAGCCGAATCCTGCTCCAGGGGTTGCAGCTGTGTATTCCGTCGATGACACGATCCCTTATTCCTCCGGAATGTTCCGAAGCTCGGCACAAAAACAGATCCTTTCTGAAAAAGTCCAAAACAACAGGAAAAAAAGAAGAAAAATAAACAATGACCGGAAGACGGGATCTACGCTGGGGTGTTCTGTCATCCGAAACTGACAGCCATTGAAAACTAAACGAACTCATAGAAATTTTTAACGCATGATATCAAGCTTGATATCATGTTAAAGACACTTCCAATCGAAATGTCTTTCCATTGTTAGCAAGCAAAAGTCTCCATTACAGATTAATTATTGCACGGCCAGATGCATAACATAAAATAAAAAATATATATATTAAAATAGACAACAACAACAGCAACAAAAAAACAGAATTAAATCTGAGATGGTCGGAAAGAGCAGCCAAATACAGTTTGCGATCCTCACAGGAACACTGAGCACGGCAAAGTCTGCAGCAGAGACGAGCAGGAGAACGGAAGAGCCGTTAAAGAGTGAAAACGGGAAAAAAATAAAAAACTAGAAAAGCCGAGACTGACTAACTCTAAGACCGATGCTGTATACTTTTCCTGACAGATGTGCGTCTGGTCGACTGCCATCAAGGATGAAAAGACGAGCGCGACCGGATGTCTCCTCTCCGGCCGCTTTGCATCACAACACGAGAGCTAAAAAAGAAAAAAAACAACCTTCTCTCCCAGAAGCCCTTCTCCCTCCTGATATCCCCCCTCTTTATGTTTCCACACCTCCAATGTTCAGGTTTCTTCGTTGCTCAGCAAAAGCTGCGATGGTGCGCAGGGAATTCGGGCGCAGGAGGCTGCTGTTGCGCATATGGCTTTGAGATGCTCAAAGATTCATGAGAGAGGAGAGCGGGAAAAAAAAGAAGAATCCGTCCTGGGATGCTGGTATGAAAACGTCAGCGAGCGTGAGTAAAAGGCAACGGTAACGAGAGGAAAAGAGAAAGAGAGGATGGCAGTGCTACGGACGTGACCGGTGTGTGTGTGTGTGTGTGTGTGTGGGGTTTTGTTGCTCCGTGCTCCTCAGCCTCGATCTCAGACTGAAAGATAGAGCAATGCAGACACACAGAGAGAGAGAGAGAGAGAGAGAGAGAGAGAGAGAGAGAGAGAGAGAGGTGGGAGGGAGAGAAACTGAGAAGGAGGCAGAGAGGAGGGGGTGACTGGCATGCAGACTTGCTTACACACGTACGCAGACTGACACACAAACTCATACACACAAACAACACAAATTAACAACGCTACAATTCGTAGATCGCATTGTTGAACAGTCTTACACATTAAGCAGAAAAATACAAGATTGAGAGGACGCTTTTTTGCACACGACTGATTTTTTTTTTTTTTTACCAAATTAATAATTGAGTCTCAATTTCCAAGAAATTAGCAAATTTTCCCCGTCATCAGACCTCACCTCCTCCGTTTATTTTCCCTTATTTTCACTTCTCTTTTATCCCTTTCCGTATATTATGTGTTTCTTCAGCGCACATATCTTATATCTGCTGAATTCCTTTGCCCTTTTTGATGTTATGCCTTTCCTTTGTATTTGATAGGAAAATTAATGGGCAGAGTAAAAAGAGAGCATGGTACGGTAAAAATCTGAGAGAGGACCTTGGTACAGTAACATTTGAATATCTATAATACGTTATATTAGTCTGCTTTGAAAGGAATATATGTAGCTTACCTGCGCTTGTATAAAATATCAAATCTCGTGCAATTACAGGACAAGCCCTTCACTTGATGTTCACAATTTTTGTGATCTCTGTGATTCTAGTGATTTTGTTGCCGAGGAATGCGGATTTGAGAAACTGCTGCTCTCTGGGAATTTTCACCAACTGGTTTAATGTTCAGAAAAAATAGTGGGGAAAAACAAACATCAATTAAGCGGCAGTTCTCCAGGTGGAAATACATTACTACAGGAATCTCAAACTCAGATAATCACTCTGTACAACCGTGCTAAGCAGAAAAGCATTTCAGAATGCACAAAAACAGCCGTGCGGGACAGCCATTTCACATCGGGACGGAAATCTGAGCCGACATTGGGCACAAGTTCAAGAAACCAAGCTTTTGAAGATGAGTCTCTCTTTGTCTATTTAAAAAAATGTGACAGACTATCAAATGAAGGACAAGTTCTATCAATAAGAAGATTTGACTGAAGCGTAATTAATCGTAGAAATGTAGAAACAGTGTAGTCTGCTTTAGCTGCCTCGGTCTTCAGGCCATGACTCCACAAGACCTCTAGGGGGTGCTGTGCTGTCTGCCACTAGGACGTTGGCAGTGGATCGTAAGGTTGCTATGTGTTGTGGTTGGGGCTTGTAACCGATACTGATTTTTTTGGCCACTGTATCCTGGGTAGGCATTTGATCAGATTGGGATCTTTGAAGTTTGGAGGCTTGGGCTCTTGCACGGTGGGCTGTGTTGGACTTGGTGTTCTGGTGGCTTTCCATCATGGCCAATATTGGCTTTTCTGTTGGATCAGACTAGACGGGCTGGCCTTTGGATACAATGGACATGAGTGAGCCTTGGGTGCCCATGCTGGGTCCCCAGTTAACTGGTATACAATTGACCATCAATGTTAACATGTTAATTACTATATTACCATATAATTAAAACCTATTGGGTTTGTAAAAGCCAAATATCCAGAGAGAGAGAATGGCCAGCTAATCATGAAGAAAAAAAGCAGCAAAGGCGTTAGGCGTTGCAGCTACATCTGTCCTTGCGCATTGGGTATGAGATCTGCCGTAGGGTGCCAGACATTACAAGCCTGCCAGGTGGACAGTGTGTGTCTTCGTTCTTCTTCTGTCTCTGATGTCTTAACCAAGAATAATAATAATGCTATGTCCAACAGAAAAGCCAGTGGTGGGGATTAAGTCCCAAATTAATCACACTGCCAGTCTCAATATCCCGACAATAAGATCCTTTCCTAGCTTGCACAAGGGACTCTTTAATCCCTGTATGGTTTTATTCAATAACTCTCTCTCCTTACACCAGTTTTTTTTTGTTGTTTTTTTTGCAGCATTTCCATTACTGAAGTGAGAAGCTATAGAAAATAAATACACACAGAGCAAGCGCTAAGAGTTTAACTCAATTGAGATGTCCACCATGAGTCATCAACTTTACTAAAAAGAAAATTCCAAGCAGAATTAGTCAGGGCTACATACACTCAGACATACTGTAGATTGGACACTCCACTGCTTTTATAGACAAGAGCCTGGAGACCTTGCTTTGGTATTGGCTTTTAATTGGTTTACACAACCAAGGTTTACAGCTAGGTAAGGCATCGTTACCATTATAAATTCTTTCCCCACTCAGTAAACTGGCACTTTCACAGGGAGAATTATCCATGTTTGATTGATCTGACCACTACTCTCAGGTGTACAAGTGCCTCCCATACTGCAACAGCAAGGAGTCAGTCATTCATTCATGTCAATCATTGTCAATGCTACGACAGAACTGTAAAGGTCGGCACCCCATGTTGCACCAAAGTATCTACTTGTCTATCATACATCATCCCGGCCACTAAACTACCCCTCGCAAGCGTTTGCTGCAGATGTGCATGAATTCAAACCCGGACATGCGGATGAAAGAAAACCTCATTCCGGGAGCTCTGGGAAATAGGCCACCAATTCGTATTGCACTACAAGGCATGATTGAGAGCTGTCAATTTGAACAGTAATACAAGACTTGTTCCAGTCTCCTAATGGCCACTTCTCACTGGTTCTGATAGGGTAAATGACAAACGATCAGCTAGAAGTCATTTATTAACAGTGATGAGTTGAACATACCGTAGGACGCACTACATTCAGGCCAGCTCAAGGCTTTGGTTATTCAAAACGGTTATTTATTACATGTTGTAATAACTTCAAAGTATTTTTTTTCTAAGTCGCTCTGGATAAGAGCGTCTTCCAAATGCTTAAAAGAAAATGTAAAAAATATTGTTGTATATTTATGTGCCCTGCAATGGAAGTGATATAGATGATTAGTGAGTGAGTATATTTATGTATTTCAATAATCCATTCCATAATTTTGTGTGCGTGTGAACTTTGTATTCATTACCATCTTGTATGACCATGGTAGGACCTCCAGTCAACACTCACATGCACAATCTCATTCACAATTTGAGAACGCCAATTAGCCTAATCTGCACGTCTTGGGACTGCGGGAGAAAATACAAAATATTTGTGTGAAATTATAACATGCTTTCCGGTAAGAGGTAATATTTTTAAAATAAAATATTTCAAATAAATCTACTTATCCACAGACAGGAAATGTACCCCACATTATAAAATGACTCAGTTGTTTTAGGAGTAACATCTCCCATGGTGAAATTGATATAATACTGGATATAATTTCTTTGCATTCTGTTGACTGAGCAACTCTTTCCTAAATTTTAGACCCATTTCTGATCAGACTTAACATTTTTTATATCATTTATTATAGTGGTGCTTCTTTAATAAAACAAAGGTTTAAAGATAACAATGAGAAGACTTCAGGGACACATCTGAGGACACATGCAGGAGATATCGGTGGTGATTACCCCTTGATTACAAACCTTACACTCAACCTGTAAGGATAAATATTTCTGCCAAATGAATAATCTGTGTCACGAAATAATAAATTTTTAGTGCTATTATTTTTTGCCATTACAGCAAATTGTGTGGCACAGTGGTTCCTTGGCAAGCTAAGCGTTCTACCTCTGTGAACAGATGTGAGCACAATGGTACGTGGAGATGAATTAATATACAGATTAGTGGCACTAACTCCCCGTGTAATGATCATGTCTTTGGGAATCTCTTGAAATGGCCGACTTAGTCAGCTCAGTGGCTGTTGCGACAGCAGTCCATTTTACTGCTTCTTAAAGAATGCAACCGACAGGGAATGAGTGTACTTCTGAGATTTGCTTCTGAAAAACAATTGAGTTGAATAAGGGGACTCTTGACTATGGTTCTATAGGAGGATTAAAGATAAAAAGAGTCCTATTTAGACCAGTATGTTAGTTGCTATAAAGCTTCATTCATTTTCTGTCCTACCTATCCTGTAAGGGGTCACAGGAGGCCTGGAGACTATGAGACAGGGTACACCATAGACACGGTGCCAATCCATCTCAGGGCACACACTATTTTGGGACCGCCAATTAGGGACCGCCAATTAGCCTAACCCTGCCTTTGTCTTTGGATTGTGGGAGAAAACCAGAGCACCTGGAGGAGATCCACCAAGCATGAGGAGAACCTGCAAACACCACTGACTCAGACCCGAGGCAAGAATCAAACTCTCTACCCCGGAGATACGAGGCCACAGTGCTAATTACTACACCACCATGCTGCCTATACATGGTTTGTTAAATTTTTTTATTTACAGTAACTCTTGCCTCAGGAGACAAACTAATTCCTTACTTATGAGAAATACAGATAAAAGAAATGATTCTTTTGGGTTTCCTGTTTGCCTCAAGGTGTAAATGAATGTACAATATGAACATACAATATGAATGTTTTGCATGGGGCCCAATCCATTGCTTTACACCCAGTGGTCCCAGGATTTGCCCTGGATCCACCACAACTCTGACCAATATAAAGTGTTTTTAAAAATGAAAGACTACAGTACCTACGCTGTGCCTTTAGCTCTTGAGTATTATCAGGAGTTATAAATCCGGTGTTGCTGATAGACTCCAGCAGGGAGTTGAAGCATTGCCAATTCTGATTTCTGAATGCAAAGAATTGAATTGTATTTCTCCATAAGCTTGTATTCAGCATTCAGAAAGTCAGCAGTGGTTTCATGTATCCAGAAAGAAGCCCATGTTGGCTTTCAACCTCTGGTTAAGTGTGCGGTCTCTTACAAAGAAACAGGAGAAAACATCTCTGCCGAGTTCGCACTTTTAAAATATTTACACTATACAAACAAAAGTATTTGGCCAAACCTGCAATGACACTGTATTCAAATCTGTGTCCACCTTTGACAGCTATAACAGTTTCCACTCTTCTTGGAAGGCTGGCCACAAGACTGTGGGAATTCATTCTCTAGAGCATTTATGAGGTCAGGCACTGATGTTGGATGAAAAGGCCTGGCTCACAATCTCCATTCTAGTTCATCCCAAAGGTGCTCGATGTGGTTGAGGTCATGGAACTCATCAACCAAACTGAACTCATCAAACCATGTCTTATAGTCCTTGTTTTGTGCACTGGGACAAAACTGTTGGCACAAAGTTAGAAGTATAGCATTGTCCAAGATGCCTTGGTATCCTGAAGCATTAAGATTGCCTGGGGATAAGGGGCCTGATTGATTGAAACACCGGAATTCAGAAAAATTAACAGGTTTGCTTAAATATTTTAGTCCATATAGTGTATTTTTTATATATATGCCTGTGCAACCTACTCTGTTACACATAACTGTTATGACTAGGAAGCACCTGCGTCTTTCAAGCACCTTTTCAGAATTAAAGTTCACTCCCTCTCTTCATGCTTAGGAAGTACATTGTGGCTTTTTAAAATGACACTCATTGTCACCCAAGTATTTTACCAACACTTTTACAGTTTTATCCTGAGACCTCTAAATTGTTCCTTAAGAGGATCCTGTTTATAACGCCCCATTTTTCTTTTTTAACTCCATTCAACCGTAATCTTGTTTTTGCTCTTTATGTTTCCTCCGAGACCTGAATAACACTCACTGAGCAAGTGGACCTGTGGAAACTATGCAAGCTCTCCTCTTCCATTTTGCCCCTAGGGCAAAAAAAAATCAGTTTCTTTCTCTAGCCTTTGAGAGGTAAGTGAATATGCATTAAAATAAAAGAGGTAAATTACAACCAACAACTAAAGCGTCACCAGCAATGGATCAGCAAAACACAATGGAGTTTTTAAACAGGGTTTTCACAGAAGACCTGATATAAACTCTTTAATAACAATTTGAGAGTAGAGAGAATGGCGGAAGATTACATATATATTTTTTTATTTTTCAAGAACAAGTTGGACCCTTTTAATTAAAATAGCATGCATTTAAATAGAATTTGTTCTTTATATTGCAGCTCAAAAGACCCAAATCAGAAGCAGGGATCATTTGATCTAGTTTATTTAATCATTGTTGGTGAGTCAGCTAGCTGGTAGCATGGTAGCTTACTGGATAGCACTGTGGCCTTGCACCTCCAAGGTCCTGGTTTAATTACCGCTTTGGGTCTGTGTGCATGGAGTTTGCATGTTGTCCCCGTGGTTGGTGGGTTTCCTCCGAGGCATTTTCTTTGGACTGTGAGAGGAAACCAACCAAGAACAGGAAGAACATGCAAACTCCATGCAAACAGACCAAAGGAGGAAATCGAACCCTCAACCCTATAGGTGCAAGGTGACAGTGCTAACCAATAGCCTAACAGTATTTTATATATGTTTTACATGCACTTATACTAGTCATTTTATAGAACAGCATTGGAGACATCCAAAAAAAGTTGCCCACATAGAGTGGTCAAATTATTGGCCTGCATCAGGAGACATAGATAAGGACCCTTGCTTAAGGGCCAAACAGTGGCAACTTGCTAGAGCTGGGGCTCGAACTGAAATATCACTGCCCAAAAACATGTGATGGCAGCAGCAGCCCCCAAAAGACTGGAGCCTACTGTAAATGTAGTGCCTTAAACTGCTTGGCCACATTACCTACAGAAAAAGCACTTTTCACACATGATTAGGCCACCACATTGTGCACTGTAATCAAACCTAAAGGTGGTCAAATGAAGTATTAGAATGTACCCCTTTTTTTCAGCCAGTGTATGTCGTTGGCATTAATTAAGAAATAATAATAAAAAATGATAGATTTTACTATCACAACACAAAGTCATAAATTGAGGCAAAAGAAACCCTAATTACCAATCAATTTTAAAGAAAAAAAAAAAGGACGAGCCAGTCTGTCTGTGCATAGCCATGAGCCTCTAATAAATTGCCTAGCTGAGGGAAGATTTAGTATTTGCTTATTATGATTCATTAGTATCCATTATTATATCCATTTCTGCCTTTCAGCCTTTACCCTGATAGTTCATTTCATGCTTGCAGCTGTCTGTACACTTGACCTTTTATGGAGTTTTGTGGGTGTCACTATACATAAATCATGGAGTGACAGTCATAACACTCCAGACCAGTGTCAGGAACGTGCTTTGCACTTTAATTGGTGATGATCATATGGGAAGGAATGAATAAACACAGCCTGGCTAAAGCTGATCGTCTGATTGCTAACGGTTTATCTTTAAAGGGTTAATGGAATATATTTTTATGCAAACATTTACATAAAATTTACGTATACATGCATGAAAGCATTTACAAAATACCCCCCCCCCCCCATTGCTAGCAAGCTTCATATCATTGTAGCATCTCTAGCCATCGAGTGCCGAGTGGAAAATTCCAAACTCTGCTAACCTTGTGTCTTACTCAGTCTTTCACTTCAAGTAAATCACAGTTTTAAACCTGCCTGAATTGTAGCACTGCAACCTGTTTACACTGAGTCAGTATAGTTCCAGGGTAATCTCTGAACGAATCAATTCGTCTGATGCCATGGCCAGGTCTCAAGGACACCCACACATATTGAGAACAGGGCTACAAAGTCCCCATGTTTACTTTCTCTCTTACATTGTTTGAGAATTTGACACTGCAGTGTACCCATTTCAGTTTGGGTTCATAACATCTGTTTAACGTATCATACCTTGATGGTCTTATACTGTAGTTCGCCTTCCCCGCTGATAATATCATCAGCGCTTTCTGTTGCAATGTACTGCTTTTATTTTAAGCATCATTTCTTCTATCATATATTTATAGGAATAGGGTCCATCCACAGGCCAAGGGGTACATCAGAGATATCCATCATTTTACTGCCAGTTTCATCAGCACAATAAAGACATGACTATGACGTCATTGCTCTAATAATGCTGTTTTAATACTGTTGATGTCATAAATGTTCAAGGGCCCTCTTGTTCTTCTAAGGATTGTTAGGGCCCACGCACTAGGACATTGGCAGGATTATGGCAATGACTATGAAATCATCGCCATAGCTCTGATAATGCGGTTTTAATAATGCTGATGTCATAAATGTGCGAGGGCCATCTTGTTCTTTTAAGGATTATTAGGGCCCAAGCACTATGACATCGGCACGATGAGAAAATGATAGTGGCAGCATGGTGCAAGCCGGGGACCATTTGATCAGCAGTACAACACCTTAACCATGGGCTACGCCTGCTCCACTATCATATACACTGATCAGCCATAATAGTAAAATGTTGTACAAACAAATGATGCTAAATATTGTGTAGGTTCCCCTTGTTCTGCCACTGGGTGCTCTGGGGCCTTTCTATTGTGGCGAGCATTGTTGGCACTTTGTTCTGCATTGATTTTATATGTGGGATCGGCCCAGACAAGATGGCATTTGGTACCTTCAGACATGGGTGAGTCTTGGGTGTCCATGATCCTGCCACCAGTTTATTGGTACTATACATAATTGATAATCAAAGTAAATGTGTAAATATTCTCACTCATTGTCTATACCGCTTTATCTTGGATTCAGGTTCGTTGGGGCCTGGAGCTTATCCCAGGAGACTTAGGGCTTGAGGCGGGGTACACTCTCATGGCGGGGTACCAATTCATGGCAGGGTGTGTAATTTGATAATGTTCTGGCTGATTAGTGTATTTATTCCCTGGCTATGATTATAGTAAATTATTGCTATACATTCAGTCACATCCTACTGTATAATGCTGGTCTCACACCACATTTATCTCTAAATCATTTTCCCCTACACTGATTCTGCTAAACTTCTACAAATCAGGCCTGGTCATCCTTTTTTTGGTCCAATGTGTCCAAGTCAAGCTGTGATGAGTGTAACCGAAAATGGGCACTTAAGGACTCTCGGGTGTGTTGATGGCTGCCTTTTCAGGACTGTCAGGCTCAGTTTCATGCTCATTAGCCAGATGCCTACACGCATCTTGCCATGGCAGTGGCTGCAAGGCTTGTAAGACGAGTGGGCTGTTCGTGAGGTTTTGTTTTTGTGGTGAAGGTTTGTTTTTGTGGTTAGGGGCTACCTGACTAGAGAAATAGTTTGCTCTTCTTCAAGGACAAATTCGGGTAAATATTAATAAAGGCTAGCTTTGTAATATTGCATACTATTCCGGATCACTAGGTATAATCTTTTATACCAAAGTCAATCGAGCATGCATTGACAGATATTCATTAACAAGAGAATAAGAGTATGGGATAATGCCTTTCAGATTATAGAAAGCACCGATTATTCTCATTCTATAACTGTGAATATTATTTGCCTAAAATATACTGCCAGACTGGTACAGGAGCTTTGTGATTTGTAAATAGAGGCTTATTACAAAAACACTAGATATCTGCATGTACTCTGCTAAGATTAGAAGCATTAGGCCTTTCAGCATAATGCTGTGTTAGGAGATTATTTTTTAATGATTTGCTCTGACTTCCCTTTCTGTGAACAGGCTCTCAGTCTAACCTGATACTGATATGACATGAAAGCACAAACCACACAGGAAAAAAAATGGAACACTGGGAGCAGATATCATTGTCCTCGCGTTACAGCCAATTATACCACAGCACTGCTCTCAGAATTCTCAGAATCTGATGGGTAATTAAGCAAAATTACACAATAGTGGGGAGTGCTGTTGTATCGAATATCAGTACGGTTGTGATGTGGTCATAGGCACATAACTGTTATACAACAGCTCTACAAATGTCATTTATTATCAACAGATTACGATATGTTTGTTTATTTTGCTCTACATATTCTTACATTATATTTCTTCTTATTTGGCCTTAGAATATCAACAAACTCCTGCAGTTGGATTTCTAAATAGCGTTAACAGAAAGCGAGTTTGAAAAAACTTTTATTCCACACTCCAAGTAGTTCCCTTGATAAGGGTTTAGAGCGGAATCTGGGATTCAGCCTTGTGTTAGAAGCTAGTTAGCTTTGTAACTCCAGTTAGCTGCAATGTTATGTCAGAACAACACGGATGGTTCAGAGGCAATTCCAAAAGACTTACTAAGGAAACAAATTGTTGTTTAATATGACATAACATTGTCAGATGTGTTTTTTTTTTTTTTTTGCTGAAAGTGCTTCCGTGACTGGTTTTGAATGTTGGTTTTGGCAGGTAGCTGGTCTCCCCTCTTTCCAGTACTGGCAACTGCTGGCAACCGACAGTTGCCAGTATATGTTGTTAATGCTGACTATTATAGAAAGGTGTCAGAGCAGCAGACTGATCAAAGTGCCCATGCTAACCACTGGCCACCACTGAAAGTGCTTGCAATTGTGTACATAAGAATCAGAATTGTGCATCTATGCCTGGTTTTGAACGTGCATTTTTTGCCAGGTAGCTACTGACCAACATTCCACCCATGCTGGCAACCGACAGTTAATGTAATTAGCGATTGTTAAAACATCTGTAACTCGGAGTGATACATATGATTAAACATGCTTTTCGTAACTAATTGTTATATAATATTCTTCTGTATAACAGAAGCTCTCTAGCAGTAGTGCATTAGATATAGCAAAAAAGTGTAGAACAAAGTAAAACAAAGGTTTCCGTTACATGGAAAGGGAACTGCTTACATGTATGCTCTCAGAAGACCTAGCTGGTCTAACTGAGATTTAAAAATTGCAACTGTATGAAAATGTCAAAGTCTGAGATAAAAGAGATAAAAAACAGAGAGAAAATAGACAGAAAAAAAAAACAGGAAGAATGTTGATGCATGTGGAAGAACAGAAAAGAAAAATTGGACCTGACTGAAAAGGATGAAATAGCACTCTGTATTCTCCCTTGCATTTTACTGCTTGAAAGCGAAGCTCCTGACGACAGTGAGTTAACCGCATCTTGCCTGCCTCATTAGTACAAAGCCAGTCTATGACATTGAGTGCTTTGCTTATCTCTGAAGCCCAGCAAAAAGGTTAAAAGTGTAACTAATGTGGCCCTCTGTATGAAATTATGATCCTGTCCTGAATGCTTAAAAGATGCTTCGCATTCATTTATTGATTGATGCTAAGTGGCACTGGGTGGAAGGCTGCGTTATGTGCAGCCGGGATTGCAGGAAGACCTTGAGAAGATGCAGGTGTAATTGTGAGGTTAAGGGACTGAACAGAGGAAAAATAATGCATAATGTATTACAATCAAATGCAAGATTACATGATGTACTTGATGGTGCAATCAGCCAAACCAAGGTGTACTACTGTTTTCATCAATGCCCTTGTCTTGTCCTTGTTTCGTTGGCTACTGTAATCTAGAGTGATATTTACTTTAAGCCTCAAGTCACCTTCGCTGTTGTTCTGTGTTAACCTGAATGAGACAGAGCACAAGGAAGGCAGCTAGATCTTATAGGGGTTCTGTAGGTAGCACTTTGAAAAACACATGTACTTATAAACTACAGTAGCTTCGATATAAATAAATATTGGAAATATCCTATGCATATGAACTGTTGAAAGTGCCTACAAGTGCCCAACCTCAGAGACATTATGTACCTCAGAGACATTATGAATGATTGGTACTACCCTTCTTCAAGTTCGATTTACCATCAAAATCCCTTAAATCAAGTCAGTTGAGCTTCTATTAAACATATTACCTTAACCTCAATCGATTCCCAAGGAATATTATTAAAGCCTGAATATTACAATCATTGCTAATGGACCACTGACAAATTATTGCTCATATCAAGGTTTGAACCTTCTAATCCTTCACTAGGTCATGGTGGTTTAGTGGTCAGCGTGTTATCACCTCGCACCTCCAGGGTCCGAGTTCAATTCCCGCCTTGGGGTCTGTTTGCATGGGGTTTGCATGTTCTCCCAGTGCTTGGTGAGTTTCCTCCGGGTACTCCAGTTTCCTCCCACAGTCCAAAGACATGCAGATTAGGCTAACTGATGTTTCGAAATTGTCTGTAGTGTGTGAATGCGTGTTTGAATGTTGACCCACCCAATGAAAGGTCCCACCACGGTCGCAAAATGGGTCACCACCAATCCATAGTTGAACTACAGTTTCCTAGATGGATGGATGGACTATATGTAAGAACACTTTCTATGACTCATCGATCAATCTCACCTTTGTGAATTTACAACAAGGGCTAGCCTGCTCAATAGCAAATCTGACCCTATCTGCAAGACAGAGATGGCCTATTCTCCTTGCACAGAACAGTACATCAGCTGCAGTTTAAAACATGATTGACACACTAGTTCATTGGCAGGAGTGCTACCATCATTGGATGGTACAGTAAACCAGGAGCTTCCTATTTGTAGTTATACTCTTAAGCTGTCAATAGAAGTAAGGTCACAAGTACAGAGGGCAGTAATGAGGGTCCTTTGCAGGCTTGCCTATAGGGCAAGGGCCTTGACAATCCAGGAGTGTCTCTGATGAGGTAGTTAAGATGTTATTATTTGTATAGGAATGAATAATGAAATGGTAATTTTTTTGTTGTTGTTTGAGCAAGAAGTCTAACAGTAGTTGGACCAACTAGAGAAGCCCAACAGTAACAACTTGGTGGTGTTAAACCTGGAGCCTTCTGATCAGTAGTCCAACACCTTAACCACTGAGCTACCCCTGGCATATATATCCTAGGTAAAATAGATACCCTAGGTAAAAATACATTTACAATTTTACTTTACAAAAGTACACATTGTTTATTCTACTTTATCCCAGAAGACTTAGGGTCTTGGATGGGGTGCCAATTCTTCGAAGGGCACACACATACACACAGACTCACACGCATATTCCCACACAAAGGGAAATTTAGTAGCACCAATTAATATAATCTGCATGTCTTGGGAGGAAACCGGAGTACCCGAAAGAAACCCATCAAGCATGAGAAGAACATGCAAACTCCATGTGCACAGACCCGAGGCAGGAATCGAACCCGGACCCTGGAACTGCAAGGCAACAACGCTAACCACTACGTCACCATGACAAATTTAGTTAAGTATCAAATTTAGTGAGCTTGAATTAGCTTACAGTATTAGCATGAATTTACTTTTAAATAAATAGTGAAACTATTAATCGAGAAGTAAAAAAGTCCCTCTCTCTCTTCATCTCTCTGAACTTGGTGTTTTGTTGCTCTCAACCGTTCCCACATTTGGTTTCAAACACCTGCTACATGTTTAGGGAAGGCGAATCATGCAATTATGCTAAAATTCCAGCAGGTGGTGATATTACTGCTTCGAATACTACACACCACTCTGGTTATGTAACAAAATGCTGTGCAGAAATGGAGGGAAGTAGATAGTACACATATTTGTTGTAGGATGTATTGGAGTGAAAGTAAAAAAAATAAAAAAAAACACTCAAGTAAAATACAGATGTGCTCAATTAAGTACAGTAAGAAGTAAATAGTTAACACCCAGGTATGATGACGAATTAAACTTAATAATAATAATAATAATAATAATAATAATAATAATAATAATAATAATAATAATAATCAGTGTGTTCCTATGGTAACTCTGGTTCACCTCTGGCCTGCCTTACACCACCGTCATTGTATATTTAACTACGCCAATTTGTCCTAAAGTGTTTATTCTTTAAGTGATTCATTAGCCTTGTGCTCTTTCTGTGCCAGTCACTGGAACGGCAATATTTAGTATTACAGTAACTTTGGGAGTTGCTGGGGTAGGCCTGCCATTTTTCACTTTTTGTAGTTTAATGACATTTTCAATAATTCAGAATACAGGTAGAGGCAGAAAATAAGACTTAAAAGCTTCAAGATTTGCTTTTGAAAGCAGCAGAGGCATAAAAACAGATGTACCTGAAACAAGCTGCTGGAAATGATGCACAAAACAGTAAGACGATATAGAACGTGTGTTGTTCTTTGTACTTAAACATAAAGCTTTTTGATCAAATATTGTTTACAAACACTCTTGTACGCTCACAAGCCTATTGGCCTGCAGCTTATCAAGACCGATTGTTCTGCTCGTTAAATAAAAAACACTTTCATATCTGAATAGTTTTGTAGGGATCCCAGCACATGTACGCACACATACGTTCGCCGAGCTCAAACATTTATCTCCGAGAGGTGGGTTGTTGAGTGGCAGGATGACAGCATAGCTATAATTACTGTTAAGCCCGCTTTCCTCTCTCTAAAGAGACGAGAGCAAATAACAGTTTGATTTAATTAAATCAGCAGCGAGAGACAGACTTCACCTCACTGAATCACTGGAGACAGAGCGCGCTACCGAGACACACACAGCTCATTATCTATTGAACGTAAGATCACACACACACACACACACACACACACACA
>JAQMYI010000013.1:12905465-12915946 GCA_030014275.1 Clariallabes melas | reverse complement strand
TTCATGTTTGTGGCTGTAATGTGACAAAATGTGGAAAAGTTCAAGGGGGCCGAATACTTTTGCAAGCCACTGTATGTTATTTTAGTAGTGTGTCAGGGTTCAGAGCTGCCTAAGTTACTGGTTTAAATTGGTGAGTTCCGTTCCAGGAGCATGTTCGTAAGTCAGATTTGTTCTTAAGTCCGACAAGGTGAGATTTGTAAGCCTTAGACACGAATATACATTGTAAAGCATACCAATCTACTTGACTAAATTTCTGTCCCCTTTCCCCACACTGTCATCATATTTTTTTGTAAAAAAAAAAATAGTACTGTGTCTTATCGTCGACGTTGTCTCATCGTCTATAAGTCTTTATCTTGTATACAGTGAGCCTGCCCCAGAAAAAAAAACAATTATATACATAGTGTATTACACATATATTGAAATCCTCGATAGTACATTGCAAATATACTAACAAAAAGTTGTACCATCAGTCAATATATAAAAAGTATACTAACATCATGCTTTTACCAAATTTTGAAATTAAACTTTAAACATACTTCAAAATAATTGGATTATGGTACACTTTCCAAAAATATATTATTGGAAAATATTCTTTAAGTGAAAGGATGGTCTAATTTCCAAAGCACACTTTGTTTTTTAATTTATTTTTGATATTTTTTTTAAAAATATGCTCGAAATAATCATTGTACAAATACACATTTTAATATGTGGTAGTCTCAGTATATTTTCAGTTAAATTTAAATGTACTTATTCATATGTACTTCTTGCTTATATTTAGTGCCCTACTCTCTCGCGCTTTTAGACTTTTTTTTGCACGCTGAATCTCTCTCTCGCTGTCAAACCCGTTTTTGCGTGCTGAAAATCACTTTTGCGCGTTGTGTTTTTTTGTAACCTTGTGCAAATTAAATCTGTTGAACTCGAGGATAAAATCTGCTTCATAATTACTGATGTAATGTGTTTCAAAAACATGTTATAGTGTATAAAATGCATTTAGCATTTGTAAATTATCCTAAACATCTTTAGTGTACTGGTAACACATTTCCACTTTAGCACACAAAAGTATACTTAATACATTTAAAATTGTGGTTTTGTACAATTTAATTACAACTTAAATACATTTAGTACAAAATTAGTTGTTCCAAAATAGAAAACTTCAAGTATACTAGTCATTAGTCTGGAGCAAGTACACTTAAGTATGCTTTGGCATGCTAGGATTTGAAGACTCTCCTCCAACAACAACAATACTACTACTACTTATAATAATAATAATAATAATAATAATAATAATAATAATGATAATAACAACACTAATACTACTACTACTAGTAGTAGTAGTAATAATAACAATACCACTAGTAATAACAACAACAACTATAATACTACTACTAATAATATTATAGTTAAAAATATTATATATTATAGTTACAACTAACTATATACTAAAAATAATAAATAAAATCATAATAACAGCAACGATACTACTACTACTACTTCTATTACTACTACTATTAATAACACTACTACTACTACTACTACAAATAATAATAATAATAATAATAATAATAATAATAATAATAATAATAATACAGGAACATTAAAGGCACATTAAAGGAACCACACTAGCAAGAGCAAGATCCTGCCCCCATCTTCCTAAAAGTGGTTCTAAATAGAATACTGGATGTAGGTAGAAACAGAGGAGATGTGAAAATCTAGTTGGAGCACCGCCAGGTAAAGCTTTGCATTTTATGTACACACATGTATTCATGAAGTGTGTCGTGTCCACCTGTCCTCGCATCTTTTTTCCACTATACAGTATTTACCAAATCTATTTCTTATAATACTATATTCTATTACATTACTAATGAAGCCCACATGCCACCCATGTGAATGCTTTAAATTCCCTGAAACTAAAGCAGCAATCATACTTCCATCTGTTACAACCTGCTACTGTCTCAATGTGTCATAAATGTTCTAAAACAAACTAACTTTTTTCAAATTCCAATATACTGACAGATAATCGACATCTGGATGGTTGAACCCATAACTGTAAATGTTTTTGTTGTTGTTGTTGCTGATGCTTTTCATATAAACACCCACAAAAGTCACATAAAACTTTCACCTTGTGAGTTCTGACAGAAATTCTCCAGGATTGCTTGGTAAAAGATTTATGCTCATTAATGTGTTAGAAAGACTCTATATACTGTATAAATAAAGTGTTACCTGAAAAAAAAAAAAAAAAACACTCCTTGTCACTCAGGAATGTTATACGGTATGCAGGTCTCAACAAAAGTGTATTTCAATTCCAGACACTAATAAACCATCTTGCAAAGAACGTAAATATTTTTTCTTCTTCTTGGAAGTTAACTGTATTGTACGAGGGGTGTTCTTGTTCTTGTTATGACATTTCCTGTAAATGAAGGAGTAAACCGCTTGGTGTTCTCAGAAGATTTTAAGCACAGTACGGTGATGAGACTGGTAAAGCATTTGAATGGTGCAAACTTCTAAAAGAGGGCCGTGCATTCATGGTTGACAATCCTGGCCGAGGTGTCTTGGAGCCCGCTGCAGTCAAGAACTCTGCTCAGGTAGTGAATCTCACAAGATTTGGTGAGTGGAAATCGATTGATCCATTCTTTTCAGACATGCTAGTGGACTCTTTACATTGATAAATATATTCTCAGTCGAGTGTTATGAATATGATCTAACAAGTCGGCGCGAACGAGCCTGTACGACAACAAAAGACGAAAAACTTTATTGTTCTCTATCGACCCAGACAAAAACCACTCGACTTGTGACATTATAATGTACAAATGCCAATAACATCACCTTTGTTGTCATTAGTGCTTGGCATTTTAATAAAGCGATGATGCATTCTCTGTGGTTAGAGACTACCCAAACGCCCCAAAAAACAAATGATTTCATTAAGAAAAAAGGCAACAAGCCTATTTTCCCTCCTTCCCTGTTGGTACTACTTCTCTATTGATTTTTCAGCCCTTGAAAAGAGAAAGGGGAAGTGCCCTTTTGACTAAAACTAAAGACCAGCGAAAGAACAAGACGAGGAAAAAAGAGCAAGAAGGATAGGTTGACATTTTGAAGGTAATGCTGCCAGAACATTGTGTTAGGAATGAAGGAATTATAGTGTGCGCAAATGAGGCCTGCATGTCAACTATCCACTCACGCCCATGCATACGAATTTCCTCTTTCTCTCTCTCTCTCTATCTATCTCGTCTCTATCCCATCCCCGTTTCTAACCATACATTAACACAAACACCTAGTGAACTGTCTTAACTGCAGCACAGTGATCACCGTATATTAGTGACAGCCTGGAAGGACTCTTTACAAAGTCTTAAATCAATGTTAAAATCGTGACATTTTTTATTTTAGACATTTTTGACCCCATCCACCTCCTCCAACTTTTCCACCCTTTCCAGTGTTTTGGGATTTTATGTCAGAAATCTACATAAAAAATGCAATATTGAAGTAAGGAGAAAAATCTATATAGTTTAAATAAAACACTTAAATTTGGTAAAGAAAAATGGTAAAAAGGTCATATGACCTGGCGAGCCCAGATGGACCCTATTCCAGAGCGATGGTATCATCAAGGTAAGATGGTAACCATATGACGTTTTTACCCATCATGCAAAGTGCCCACTGTACAAGCTTCTGTTATGATGATCTGGGGTTGCTTAAATTGGTCAGGTCTAGGCTCAGCAATGTTACGTGGTGATAAAATGAAGTCAGCTGACCATCTGAATGGACTAAAATGACCAGGTTATCACACCATTGGAGTTTTTCTCCCCTGATGTCACAGGCATGTTCCAGGACTCAGGCTGTGAAAGTGTGATTCTTGAAGCATAAATACATATTTCAGGTATCTATACTTTACTTAGTAGTAGTTTAATTAGAGGACATTTTTCTTACGGTTTCTCTGCTTAAATGTACAGGAAATATCTGTACTTTTACTTAACTAGATTCCTGCATGGTGTTATGTGGTTATGTCACCTAACCACGGTGGCGTCTCCCTGCTTCCTGTATGTGAACGTGCTGTTTTCATCACTGTCTGCAACCAGCTGGGAAGTGGGAATTTTCATGCGTAATTGCATGACTTGCCTTTCCTTTGAGACATGCATAATAACATAAAAGGTGTTTAGACAGCACTGAAAACAGCACGATCACAATCAGGAAGCAGAAAGAGAGAGAGAGAGAGAGAGGGAGAGAGAGAGAGAGAGAGATTTTACTATGAAAAAGCCTACTGTGAGCGAATACAAGCTGTGTACTTTTGATAGATGAGTACTTCTGTACTATTACTCAAGTACACAAGTAAATGGAGGACTTGTTTTTTTTACTCGAGTAATATTTGCCCTATGCAATGTCTAATTTATTCAATTACAAATGTGTGTACTTTACCTCTGTAGGCAAGTAAATAAACTAAAAGTCTTTATGAAATGTAGTATTTATGCCATGAGTGTCTGAGCCTCTAAAACAACAATTATTCACTAAGATACTTTCAATGACTCTACTGTGCAGTATATATACTGTAAATGTGTCCATATAAGAGAAATAGGCCTCTGTGTCATGTCATATTCATAACACAGCCAAACAGGAAGTCATGAATTATTAATGAAATTTAATAATGAAATAATAGTAAATTATTATTAATTTACTAGATACCCTGATCAACTTTAAAAACTACAGTAAAAATGACAAAAGTCCTTCAATTACATTTATTTTAACGAAAGTGTTAGAGATGGCAATAATTGTGGAACAGCTGATTTTCTTTAAAAAAAAATTAGGCATGGATGACTTTGAGTTAAAGGTTAAATATTTCTACAATTGTTATTGTGAGATTAGGTTTCTGTAATAAAAAATGAATTTGTCAGAAGCCTATAAGAACACATCTTAACCAGGGGTGCTAATAATTGTGGTGAACGCTGTATATAAATGTGTCCATATACAGTATAAATATGTGCATTTAGGGGTTTTATCCTTTTGGATTATCTATGGTTACAATAACAATCTTTTAAAAAGTACTGTATCTAATTTATATCTGCTTGAATTAAGACGTGTTGATTTAAAGCCAACTCTAGCACAGTTTAACCTCAATGAAAATTTCAACCCTGACTCCTGATTCCTACTCAGAGTGGACAAATAGTTGTAAAAAAAAAAAAAAAAAAAAAAAGGCACCAGGTGTAGGGTGAATACTAAAATGTGCTACTTTTTTGCCCTCTTTGTAATTTTCCCAGTTGCAGTTTTGCAGCCTAATCAGAAAGTAGGAGTGCAAAAATAGACCTAATGAGGTTTTAGATCAATTGAAATTTCACAGAGCCTGCAGCAAGACATATCTGCAATTAAATGCCACAGAACTTTCAATCGGAGGGCGCAACGTGTGGTGCATAGAAGGCTCGGGAAAACTCATTAAATCCACTATGCTTTGTTTTGTGAGGTAAGAAGGAGGAAAAAAAAAAAAAAACAGTGCTAGGGTATAGATTCGAGAATTACACTTTGCTTTTACAGTAAAAAAAAAAAAGAAAGAAAAGCTGCTTATAAAAGCTAAATATACTTTGCTGGGATTTTGCAAGTGCAGCGAGTGCACATTTAACAAAATGGCCTGAGGCTTTTAATCTAAATTAGCCGTAGATGAAGTGGCATATATTTATACTGTATATCGGACAGGAAAAATACGAAGAAAGCTAGGGGACAGCATTTCATTCAACTTGTCATAAATTAATTGAACGATAGTGAATAGCATTAGGTCAGGGCAATACAAGGGAGAAAAGAAAGTCCAGATAGGCTCTTCATATTAGAACGACGACGATGGCGCTGGCTTAATGTAAGATCCGCTGAAAGTGTAGTAATAAATTTATTCTCGACCAATATTTCACAGTCCATTTAACAGTTTATAACAAATTCCCTCTTGGCTTTTTATCTTTCCGCTAGCAAAGGCACTGCATTCAATATGTGTCCGTGAGCATGCAGTTCTATCACTATGGCATGCTTTAGAAGACTAGGTTTATTGAAAACATCTGAGTACATACAGTATCCAAGCCCTCCACCTTCTTCTTCTTTTTCTTTAAGAATTATGCACACATTTTATGTTTTTTGTTTGTTTGTTTTCAGTTTAACAAAAAGGTCAGGAGGAGCAGAAATACAGAACATGGACTTGTATTTGTGTGGGCTTTTTATTGGTGGTGGTGGTGGTGGGTACGGGTGCGTCTTTGACATTTATTTCCTATTACTTCAATGGTGGATGCTTTCCAGTCTCCAGTATCAGTCAGAGATAAAGCTCTATCTTTTCATGTTTTTCCAACAGAAACATGACAAGCTTTTACTTACTGTAAATAGAAAAAAAAAAGAAAGAGAGAAAAAGAGAAGGTTTAAGTATAAGTTGATGAAGAAAAATATAATTTAATTGTAAAAATAAATCGAAATTGATTTCATTACTGTTACTATTTGGATTGTTGTACTTATTGTTGTACCTAGAGCCAGCAGCTCTTACTTTCTGCACTCAACCAAGCATAAGAAAACCCAGCATGTGTTCAGCACCATGGTCAGCTCCACCTCATGCACAGAAAGTGCACGGCGCCTCAACTCCATCCTGGTGTCAACAACACAATCTGGGGGTGTGTTCCAAATGGCCTGAAGTGAACAACAAGTCTTCACTACACCGGAAAAAAGAAATAAAAAATTATCCATCAGTCATTGCGTCTCGCTAGAGCGTGAAAAGAAAAGGAGCTTGAAAAAGGATTTATATATTTATTATCATTATTATCATTATTATGTGACGTCTGCGCTGGTGACTTCGCAGGTGAGTTTTGTCGGGGGACGCTCCCTTCACTGTCATTCCCTGTACAGAGAGTAGGGAGTAGGGAGCACCCACTGAAGTACATTCGGAATGGATTGTACTGTAGATTGAAAAAGGGCCCGAGCAACGCCAGACTTGCTAATGCAAGACTCATGTTCATTCTTCTCTTCAGAACCAAGAAACACTTCAACCTGGGAGGAACCGCCAAGAATGGGGCCACGCCATTGGGTTACCACCATTACTACGGTATAAAAGGAATAAAACCCATCCACATATGCTCTATTATTAAAATATTCACTTCTGATTGAGTCACAACACTCCCTCATGGTCATGTTTTTTTTTTTTATTCCTTACTAACTGTGCAAATTCTCTTTAATATCTTGACTTCCCCAAGGAAACCTGATTCCGCTGGTGCTATGAAAATGATTGCTGGCAATTATACCTTCCAAATCCAAATCTTTTCCTTCTATGAGCAGAAAGGAACAAAATAAAAAATGATATGGATTTTCTCCTATTTTTAAAAAATCTCATCCATATTATCGAACGCTTTGCGGATGTTTGGTAAAGATCAAACATTTGCGGTAGCGCACTGATAATATTCTTTAGCTTTTGATCAACTTTAGGAATTCGTACCATCACTGAGTATCTGCTGAAGGTGCTAATGTTAGAGCAGACAGGCATGTTAAATAAGTCAGACCCAACATTAAGACCTCAGAAGCGTTTTAAATTATAGAAAGCGTCAGAGATGTCACACGGCACGCAACGTGTGATTGAAGCACGAGTAATAACACAAGACTCCTGTAGCCATGGTTTTAATGACTTTTCTACGGGAAGTGAAAGTTTATCAATGACAGTAGTGGAAGAAACACACTGCTCTCGCTCTCTCACTCTCTTTTTCTCTTTTATTTTAGCTAGCGCCTTTCACACTCGACTTCTTGCTGCTGTCATCTCATTCTTTCTGTCAAATGAAGGAGCATAATTTTCACTTCAGTCATTCTTACCATCTTGTCCTTCATGCCTATTATCCAGAGGGAGGAAAAGGGATGCTGACTTTTCAATGAAATGCCGCCGTACATATTTTGCAACAAACTTCAAAAAAACAAAACAAAACAACAACAAAAAAAAGGCTAAAATAATACTGAAGACATCTTCCGAAATGGTTTTCCATTAATATAGGGAAGAAAAGATGTCTTATACGGCTGTAGTACTTTGCATTTACACCAAGATTTTTTTTTTTTTGCCCTATCATCTGGAGACTGTAAGTTTGATTCCCAGGTTTTGCTACAACATTAATATCCCAGAAAGCAGATGGCTGTGCTCTACTGAGAGGAGGGGTGGCATACTTGCACTTTCACATCAGTCATAGAAACACGAGCCAATCATGTCCGTCACGCAAGCGGACCGGACGTTTTTTACATTAGACACAATTGATTTGTACTTGCCGTATTAACACTCGCCAATACAGCAGGTGGCAGGTTAACTGCCATTAAACACAAGTGAAGAATCAAACAAAGAAAGTTAACTTTTGCAATATGTCTAATATTTTCATAGTTCAGAAAAAAAATATCAAGTGCAACGCACTTCCTACTTTATCAGCTATGGCTGTATAAAGTCGGTCAAAGCATGACAAGGGCAAGGAAGCGGAAGCGGCCGTCGACAAACTGTTCCCATAAAGTTGGGAGCATGGAATTCTCCGAAATGTCTTGGTATGCTGAGGCATTAAGAGTTCCTTACACTGGAAGTAATGGACCCAAGCGCAACTCTTGAAAAACAACCCCATACCATTTCGAACATGACTGAACACCAGTGCACAAAGCAACGTCTATAAAAACATGGATGAGCGAGGTTGGTATGGAAGATATTGACTTAAGTCCTGACCTCAACACCTTTGGGAGGAATTAGAGGGGAGACTGCAAGCCAGGCCTCCTCGTCCAACATCCGACCAAAGTCTGACCTCACAAATGCGCCTCTGGATGAATGTTGAAAAATTCCCATAAACACACTCCTAAACCTTGTGGAAAGCCTTCCCAGAGGAGTTGAAGGTATTATAGCTGCAAAGGGGGCGGGGCCAACATCATATTAAACGCTATGGATTAAGCAATTGGATGTTACTCAAATTCATATGTATGTAAAAGCAAGCGAGCGAATACTTTTTGGTAATATAGTGTACTGTATTTTGCAATAGATTCTTTTCCCCACACATTATAACAAGAAAAAAATAAAAGTTCTGGAGGAAAAAATGTTTTGCTACTGTATATGTTGCATTCATCCTGTGTGCTACTGAACTTGCGATTGCTGGATACTTAATTTCCCAAATGGCTGCGTTGATATTTTGTTGTTGTTGTTCTTCTTAAAACTTAATGATTTCCTGTCGGACTGAGATCATCAGGCTAACATGAAGGAATGTGACTTTCATCCACATTACATAATATATTTACAATATGCTTAAATATAGTACGCATCATTTCACATTCACTTTTTCTGGTAGGGGTACGAACTATGTGGAAACGAAACAAAAGATCTTGAGACTTGAGCCTCGATAGGCTTCTTCTTCTTCATTTCCTGTTTCACAAGAATCACGACGGAGCCTCTGTGAAACGATACGATCGGGCGGTGAAGCGAGAAGCGATGTCTGTTCTTTCATTTATGACCATGTATTGTTTCCAAAATGGGGGTAAACACTCTCTGTCGTCTCTTATCTCTGTCGCATTTGAGCTCGTAGTTGGTTACAGTGACAATAACCTGGGTTTGTTTCGTGACATGAAATGTGTGTGTTGAGCGGGCCGTGGGAGCGAAACCGACGAAACTGGTACTCACACACAGGGTTAGGGTTAGGGTTAGGGTTACTTCATCTAGAGAGAGACCGCAGATAAAATATAAAGACAATAATGTTGACTAGGATGTTAAGGATGAGGTAATGGGATGATAATGATGATGTTGATTATCATTAGATGGCTTAGTGGTTAGCACTGTCGCCTTGCACCTCCAGGGTTCAGGTTCGATTCCCACCTCAGGTCTGTGTGCATGGAGTTTGGATGTTCTTTCGTGCTTGGTTGATTTCCTCCGGGTACTCCAGTTTTCTCCCACAGGCCAAAGACATGCAGATTAGGCACTAATTAGCATTTACAAATTGCCCATAGTGTATGCATGCATGTGAGTGCCCTGCAGTAGATTGGCACCCCATCCAAGGTGTGCCCCAACTTGTGCCCTAAGTCTCCCCCCTGCCTTAAATTGACACTGGAGACTCCTTCCATACTGTAAATTGAATAAACTGAAAAAGTGTAGGTCAGGTCTTTCAGGTTGCTCCCATTAAGGGTTCACCATTAATGGGTTTGGACCATTTGACCAGCACACAACTGGGCAAGTTTTTTTCCGGATGCCCCTCCTCACACAACCTTCCCATTTTATCCATGATTGGGACCGGCACTGCATTCATTGGCTGGGAATTTAACCCAGGCAGGTGAATAACCTACCACAATGCTTTTTAGAGCAAGTAGTGGTTTCTACAAATAAGGCCCAGTTTCCACTTTCATGATTGTATTTATACCAACCTTTATTCATTGTAGGCAGCCATAATGCTGCTGTGTCATGTGCTGTGTCAAGTACATTAAAGTGCCCCTATTATGCGTTTTCAAATATGATCTTTCATGCAGTGTGTCATGTAGCTGTATGTGAACATAAA